>OY755194.1:8003979-8195713 GCA_963576735.1 Bedellia somnulentella | reverse complement strand
TTAGACAGAATTTATGAAACCTAATTCAAGTCAAACGTGCACGCCGTATATTTACATATATTTGTATGTTCTCTGAACATCACGTGACATTGTTACCTGGTGTTCAGAGTACCCACGTTTTGCTTGGACAGTGTACTCACGTGATAGGGGGCAGGCCTATCGCCGTTTTGTACGAATACACTGTCACATGTCTAAGTACAACTTAGATGTGTGGGTTTCCTCAAGATTTTTATCGAGGGGTTTATTCCCTCACCGTTGAGAACAATGACTAATTTAACCACTAATTATCACCATAAATTAAAATGTTTCTAGAAAGGGATATGAAACCTTATCGTCTGCACGATAAGCGGTGTTCTACCTACTGAGCTATAACGGTATATATTTCTGAGTAAAAACCTACATACACACATACATATACTCACGGCTATAAATCCCTTAACGGGGTAGCCAGAGCTTTGGAATGAGAAAATCCTCAGCCACTTTTGGAAATGTGAGTGGGGAAAAGATGATAAAAATAAAGGTGATGAATATTGGTGATGGGTCTCAAACCGCATCGCAACAAAAATCCAATAAAAAGCCCCAATACCCTTAGTCGCCTCTTACGACACCCGTGGATAGAAAGGGGTAGCGACATTCTAAGCCGGCACTACACGGCAAAAAACTAAATAAAACATAAAACCATACTAATGTTTCTCAAAACACGAAAACTCATAAGAAAAACTTGCACAGAGCTTTTTGATTTGTAAGTATAACTGGCAACATCATAATGTACTTTTCCAAAATCAGGGTTTATGACGTCAAAGGTCACGTGACAGCAATCATAGTACCATTTGTGTTAAATGGGCTCACTCGAATAAAGTTATATATATTTCATTCGGTTCTAGTAGTTACATATTAGTATGGTGGTGAAACGGATTATATAGAAACAACTAGACGACGTCCGTGGCCGAGTGGATAGGTGACTAGCTTCTCGGTCCGAAGGTTGCGGGTTCAATCAACGCTGAGAGCAAACATTTATGTGATGAGCATAAATTTTTGTTTCTTAGTTTCGGATTTTATCTATATACGTATTTAAAATTAAAATTTTATGTTTTAAAATTTTGAAACTATTTATTTTCAAGGTTTTTAACATTTATAATTATAATACAGAGGGGTATTAATCTTTACTTATGAACTAGATTGTGGCCCATAGGGAGTCTAATATAAGATTTTAAAATATTTACTGGACTAAAATGTAATAAATTAATCACCAAAAATAATCTTATTTATTAAGAGGTGGAGGGCGATGGGTTTATATATTTACCCTCAATGAAGTATTTTTTTAATGCACTTTTCATTTTGTTTTGTTTAAAATTAATAAGGTCAAAACTTAGTTGCTAAGGCAAGTGGTTAAGTATTTAAGGCAATATGTGAGTCCACACCCTCCTCCCAAATTCATTACTACTAGTCGGACATACATACAGTGGCAGATAATTCAGTGGTCTAAGGTTATTAGTTCTTGTTACTTTAGTGAGCGATTGGATTTGACTGTGATACTCCGATACAATTGCAATCTTAACTTTATCGTTAGCATTAATAATTTTACAATATTGGAATAAATCATTATAATTGTTTTTCAATGGGTTTTTTCCCTCACCGTTAAGAACAATGACTAATTTAACCACAAATGATCACCATAAATTAAAGTGTTTTTAGAAAAGGATATGAACCCTCATCGTCATGCACGATAAGCGGTGTTCTACCCACTGAGCTATAACGATATATATTTCTGTGTAAAAAAACTAAATAAAACATAAAACCATACTAATGTTTCTCAAACCAGGAAAACTCATAAGAAAAACTTGCACAGAGCTTTTTGATTTGTAAGTATATCTGGCAACATCATAATATACTTTTCCAAAATCAGGGTTTATGACGTCAAAGGTCACGTGACAGCAATCATAGTAGCATTTGTGTTAAATGGGCTCACTCGAATAAAGTTATATATATTTCATTCAGTTGGAGTAGTTACATATTAGTATGGTGGTGAAACGGATTATATAGAAACAATTAGACGACGTCCGTGGCCGAGTGGATAGGTGATTAGCTCCTTGATCCGAAGGTTGCGGGTTCAATCAACGCTGGGAGCAAACATTTTGTGATGAGCATACATTTTCGTTTCTTAGTCTCGGATGTTTTCTATATATGTACTTTAATATACATACATATACTCACGGCTATAAACTCCTAGAAGGGGTAACCAGAACTAAGGAATTAGAAATTCCTCAGCCACTTTTGGAAATTGAATGGGGAAAAGAAAGTAAAATAAAGATTGTTGGTGATTAGTCTCCAACCGCATCGCCAAAAATATCCCTTAATAGCCCCAATAACATAAGTCACCTCTTACGGACACCCACTGGAAGAAATAGGGTAGTGCTATTCTAAGCCGACACTACACAGCAATGCAGCAGTATGTATTTTAATATATATATATCTCGTTGAGTTAGTATTCAATAATACAAGTCTTACTTAGTTTGGGGCTAACTGGATCCGTGTATAATGTGTCTGTTATATAATAATAATAATGGATTATACAAAACGATGTGGGTTGGTCGCTGGACGATGTGACTGGCCACCACCTATCTTTACTTTAGTAGCAGTCCCCTCCAAGCTTACAAAAGTAGCAAAAAAAAATCTAACTCTGAATCTCCAGGTATATTAAAGAAATATAGCCGTACGTGTGTACGTATTTATTATTGTGTTATAATTAAAACTGTTTATGATAAAACATACATACATACAGATACTCACGGCCATAAATCCCAAAAAGGGATAGCCAGAGCTTCATAACTAGAAACTCCTCAGCCACATTTGGTAGTTGATGAAGGGCAAGATGGTAGAAGTAAAATATCTTTGGTGATTAGTTGCCAACCGCATCGCCCAGAAACATAACATAACATAAACGTTCACGCCGTTTATCCCCGAAGGGGTTGGCAGAGGTACCAATGCTTCTGAACTCACATGGCGGCGCCATCTAGTGTCCAGAGAAGGTACCCACGTTTTGCTTAGACAGTGTACTCACGTGATAGGGGGCAGGCCTATCGCCGTTTTGTACGAATACACTGTCACATGACTAAGTACAACTCAGCCATGTGGGTTTCCTCACGATGTTTTCCCTCACCGTTAACAACCATGATAAATTAACCACACATATGACTTTAGAAAAGACAAATTGGTGTAGGCCCGACCCAGGTTTGGAACTCACGCCCTACTGTTTTCGGGCGGGTGTTCTACCCACTGGACTATCATGTCGTACTTATCGCCCAGAAACTACTTAAAAAAGTCCCATGGCCTCTTACGACACCCGTGGGTAGAAAGGGGACATTCTAAGCCGGCACTACATGAACACTATAAAACATATAGTTATATAAACATTTCCAAAATCTGACCCTTACATTTTCTACGGTCGAAAACTTTCCTGAAATCCAAAGAAAACAAACAAGCTATTTCAATGTTGAGACAAGAAACAAGCCGATAAATAATTCACTTTCTCTCTCATTCGACACTTTACAAGTTTCTTGATGAAAAGTTCCTAATTTCTTAGTATTGAATTGTGATGACAAGTTTACGTTTCCTTGTTTTGTGTAACTTTTTGTTTGAACTAAGTTATTGGGGAACGAAGGCAAGTATATCCAATTAGTACACAATGAAATGTAAATAAATAATAAAATATTTACTCACATTTATGCCGTGTAGTGTCGGCTTAAAATATCACTACCCCATTTCTTTCGGTGGGTGTACGTAAGAGGCGACTAACGGTATTAGGGCTTTTAAGGGATTTTTGGGCGATGCGGTTGGAGACCCATCACCAACAACCTTTACCTAAGCATCTTTGCCTCACTAAATTTTCAAAAAATGGCTGAGGAATTTCTTATTCCTTAGCCCTGGCTACCCCTTCTCGGTATTTATAGCCGAAAGTATATGTATGTATGTATGTAATTACTCACAATATAAGGTCCCGTAAGGATAAGCAGAGAATATCTATCAAAATTTGGGACATGCTGACAAACCTCTAGAGATCAATTTATTTTTTTACATTTCTCCTTCCGTCCTTTAATTCTTTACACTTCGGATGGTACCGTTTGCAGAATAAATAACTGAATAAACTTTTATTGCAAAAAAATAATAAGCAAAATATTTTATTGTTTATCTATTTATTTATTTATTAAGCACGCAAACAGTATTATGACAAAGCATTACTATAAAACATTTAAAAATAATACATATTCGGACATAATACCAAAAAACTGAGTACACAGCATGATATTTAATAATCAGTTGAGATTACAACTTAAGAAATATATTTGTATAGTTTATATAGTTTTTTATTTTTAATTTAATAAAATGAAGACTATTTACAAATAGAAAGGGGCTAGATTTGAACATGATAAGCACAACATAAAAACAACAAGACAAGTAATAAATAATGGTAAATTATGAAATGATTTTACACATCCATCTAATTACATCCTTTATTGAAGTCTCGCACTGCGGTGAGACATTTTGTTTTAAATGTGCGTAGAGTGTGTTGATATTTTTGCATAGAAATGTAGGTTTAAATCCTGAAATGGTTATATAACAGTGTTACATATCTTGCTTCATTATGGGGACCGATTTGGGAAAGAAACGCGATTAACTCAAATGGATAAGTTGTAATAAGTTATGTGATTTTATTTTTGTAAAGGTAAACGGGTCAATTGATTTAATTTCTAAAACGCTTACAACCCTTACAAATTCGGAATAGTCCATAAGTAAAAAACCCACAGTAAATAGATCTCAACATCTGTAACAAGAACAACCCCACATAGAGCACAAACCGTCGCTCAGTACTTATAGAAATGGGGTCACGTGCTCTTCTAATGATTGTCTCATTAAACCATCTTAAGGGCACCCGTAAGCTTTAAGTAGACAATCTATTATAATGCCACCGTGAAATCATGAACATTTGTAACTTTCCCCAAGTTGCTAAGTCGATATTTGATATTTGACAATGTTGGGGAATTCATGCAAACACTTTGTAATTTTAGGGTTGCTAAAAGTGAGATTTTTCCTGGTATGTTAGGATTTTGTGAGTTTAAACAGAATTCTGTCTCAAAATTTAGTTTTTCAGGGAATTTGGATTTTAGTGTAGAAGGAGTTTAGGTTTTTATTACAAAGGATTAAAGCCGGTCTTAGCAATTAATCTTTTTTTAAAGCCAAATTGATTGATATAAATACAATAATTAATAACCTAATTACAGATTAGAACCAAATATTGAGATAATAGTTTCTTGATATTTTGTTTTCTTTTTTAATTAAAATAAACAAAAATTTACTAATATATCATTAAATCTCACTTGAATCAGAGTTTGGGAGTCATGTTAGAGCGCACACTACTGCGGACTCACTCGCACATAGTAGCGTCTCACTCGTAATCCTACATCGCGGAGTGTAAATGCTTTTCGACTTAAGCATAGATACAAACTATAAGTTGGTACACAGCAGGGTGTACTGGCCAGTATATCTTTGCTGTTTCCACAGTGGTGACCCCTCGTTAAAACACACGCTTCCTTTTACTAAATTTCTCGATCTATCCGCGACTTCTATTCATCGGTTACCTCACCACACCATTCGTTTAGCAGAGCTTCTACAGGCATGCAATAACCGGCCTCACTGCTCACACTGAATTTGGTAATTGGTAATAGGTACCCACTAGCTTTGATATCGTCGTATCGACTAGGAGGGGAGTACTGTAGGAGTCATGTTAGAGCGCACACTACTGCGGACTCACTCGCACATAGCAGCGTCTCACTCATATTCCTACATCGCGAAGTGTAAATGTTTTTCGAGTTAAGCATAGCTACAAATTATAAGTTGGTAAACAGTAGGGTGTACTGGCCAGTATATCTTTGCTATTTCCACAAGGGTTTTTGCAGGTATTCACAGGTATACTCGATGGCAACCCTACACAAGCTTAGTTCATACCTCAGCGGCGAAGAGTTTGGTTTCAATACATTTCAAGGTAGTTTTGGTTAAACTATTTCAAAGTTTAAGAGCTATTATCGTCCACTGATGCCCAAACTATCGAACAGAATTTCATCTTTTACACCGCATATACCGCAAAACGTAAGTATATTTTCTAACCATCACGTCATTGTTTATATTAAGAACTAAAGTGGTCTATCTGCCGGATTTCAGCTCTCTAGATACTCGTAGACAGTCAGTGTATCAGTAACGGAATGATTTAACATAATAAAGAGAGAAAAGGCAGAAATAGTAAATAAAGATTTTTTTCTATAAATTTTGGTATACAGATATGGTCTTAAAAACTACAATGAAACTCTTTGTGAGGGAAAATATGTACCTACTATAAGTATTTGATCTAAATTTCTTCTCGCCTCTTATTAAGTATAGAAGCTTTCATGCTGTTCTAGTAAGTATATACAAAATATTTATCTACACAACTAACTAAGGTTTTTTTTTTCGCTCTAGGAACCCATTATTTGGAAATGAACGCCGTGTATGCAAATAGAATAAAAAGTTAGCGTACTGTTACCACTAACCATGTTTATAAAGTTCATAAGTAGGGAAATAGAAGGATGCGGTGTAGCTAAAAGTAGCGCTCTTTGAGCACGTTCCAGTTTTAAACATAGTAATTATGCCACACCTCTCCAGGATTTTATGCAATATACTATACATTTTATTGTTGACTTCCGTTGTCGAGTAGATATGTCAAATAAGTTGTTCAAATTCCACTGAGGGAAATTTTTGATAAAATGGATATAAAGGATTGTTTCAAAATTTTGGATGTTGGTTTTTCACATACATTCACAGCCATAAATCCCAAAAAAGGGGTAGTCAAAGAGAAAAAAGTTGACACGGGACAAGATGGTAGAAATAAATTATTGTTTGTCACTTATGGGTCACTGCATCGTCTCAAAACCACGTATAAATGCACCAGACGCCTCTTGCGACAACCGTGGGTAGAAAAGGGTAGTGATATTCTAAGCTGGCACTACACTATCCACATAAAATTTTTATCTAAACATTCACAATGACCACAATCAATATAATTTATCTTACTTTAGGGTTAAGTTTACCTTTGTTATATGTACATACATACATACAAATACTCACACTATAAATCCCTAAATGGAGTAGCCAGAGCTAAGGAATTAAAAGTTTATCAGCCACTTTTGGAAAGTGAAGTGGGTAATAGATGATAAAATAAAGGTTGTTAGTGATAGGTTGGGTTTCCAACCTCATCGCCCAAAAATCCCTTAAAAGCCCCAATACCGTTAGTCGCCTCTTACGTATACCCACCGGAAGACATGGGGTAGTGCTATTCTAAGCTGAAGCTACACACCAATTGTTATATGTCTGTATATATTTATTACTTAAATGTTTGCTAAACCATACTAAGCCTAGGCCTAGGGCCTTGCAACCTTTCCAAAGAGGCCTTTAATTTCAAATTATCTGAGCACTAATGATAACTTTTTTGTTCCTAAATACTATCACAATATTAGAATGTTTTTATCGAGTGATACCAAGTTAGTTTTGATGGCTTGAATTTGGACCCGTCGATTAAAATTAATGACGGGTGAATATGAAAGGGTTCATTGTTACGTGCTAAGGCAATTTTTTATTGGCTATTCTAGGGCTTGGTGCATGACTAGTACCTTACAAAGCTAATAATATATAGCTTTCAAATTATAGATGAAAAAATATACTAATAGGTTTACTAAATAACTTGTGCAGGAGACGTGAGGTCATATCACAATTCAGACCTACAGTGTTGTTAAGCCATATGTGTAATTATTTTATTAAGTATTTTTCAATCAGTGAAACAAACATGCATATACTCACGTCATAAGTTCCCATTGGGAAGGCAGAGACTATCGATCACCATTTTGTCCGGGCCTGGCAAACTTCTCTAGCTTCGTTCACATCCCTCAATATTTCCATACATGCTCTTTTATACTTCAGTGAAAACAGCATAAGGAAACCAGCATGTCTGAGTTGTACTTGGCAATAGGCTTACCACCTATGACGTAAACGCAACGCCCTTACAAACGTGAGTACTCTAAATACTAGGTTACCAAATATAGATATTCAAAAAGTTGTTAATAGTAGTCTTGTTTTACTTGCAAAGTGCATCTACGTTTTGTACGAATATATTTTAACTTTGTAAACAAGACGAACAAAGAGAAAAATAATGAAACATTTTAATGAACATACATACATACATACATACATACATATACTCACGGCTATATTTCCCTAGAAGGGGTAGCCAGAGCTAAGTAATTAAAAATTCCTCAGCCACTTTTGGAAGTTGAGTGGGGAAAAGATGGTAAAAATAATGGTTTTTGGTGATGGGTCTCCAACCGCATCGCCCAAAAATCCAATAAAATGCCCCAATACCCTTAGTCGCCTCTTACGACACCCGTGGGTAGAAAGGGGTAGCGACATTCTAAGCCGGCACAACACGGAATTAATGAAGTTTTGAATTACCTGCTTTCTTGTCGTCTGGTTTCTCCACCAAGGATCTGTTCTTACGCATAGTGAGAAACGTGGTGAGCTTATCGGAGGTTATAGATCTCCCAGACGCCAAGAAAGCATGGATAGAAATGGTCGGTCCTAGTGTTAATGTTCCCGTTAATCTGGCTTCTCAGAGGCAATGGGACGAGCCCCTTTGCGGTCAAGTTCAGGCAAATCTTTTGAATTCAGCTCTTGACTTAGTGGAGCGGGCGCGTCTTTTGGCTTGCTGCGAGCCAGATACGGGACATTGGCTACGAGCTCTCCCATCTAGTAATCAGGGAACTCGACTAGACAGAGGCTCCTTTTCTCTAGCCTTAGGTCTCAGATTGGGCACAAAAATTAACGAGAAACATCGCTGCCGCTGTGGCGTATTAGTAGATCAGTTGGGACACCATGGTTTGTCATGTCGCCGTAGCGCTGGGCGTATACCTCGCCATGCTGCAATCAATGACATCATCAGACGGGCTCTTACCACTGTCAACATTCCAGCTATCCTGGAACCGTCAGGTTTGCTGCGCGATGATGGTAAGAGGCCAGATTGTATGTCGTTGATTCCATGGAAAAATGGGAAGACACTAGTGTGGGACGCAACTTGCGTCGACACACTAGCGCCGTCCCATTTATCGGGGTCTGCGTCTAGGGCTGGTTCTGCGGCTAATGATGCTGAGGGTCTCAAGAAGCGGAAATACAGTAATATAGGTGAAGACCATATTTTCACTGCTTTCGCTGTTGAGACCCTCGGTCCATGGGGTCCAAGTGCCCGTCGATTTTTCAAAGAAATTTCGGCGCGCTTGGTGGAGACAACTGGTGATCCAAGGGCTGGTGTGTATTTTGCCCAACGTATTAGTTTGGCTATACAAAGGGGCAATGCCGCCAGCCTCCTTGGTACCTTACCACCAAGCGGCAGCGATTTAGATGATATATTTTTTTTATAATATAGTATATAATTTTTAAGTAATTAAAATGTATTAGTTTATTATTTTAATTAAATAAGTTTTTTTTTGTTTTACTATTATGTTGAAATATTAATCCTCTAATTATGTAAATGACTAAATATACGCAAAATTGACTTCGACCAAAACTAAATATTTGTTACAACAAAAAAAAAAAAAAAATGAAAAAATAATTCGTCATTTTGGTTGAGGGCAACCATGTGGGACATATTTACATCAATTGAAGAATTTTCTCAAAAAGACAGACGCGTAAAGCGTAAACAGTATAAAACAAGTAAGAAAAAAATACAATTTCTAGAGGTTTAACAGGATTGTACAAAGTGGCAATGTATAATCTCCTACAGCCCCAATGATAATGAATATTTTTCTTGCTTCAAATAAAGGATAACACGGATGTGATAAATTATTCTTTGATATGTAGATTTGAACTACTTACATTAAAAAGAAATGTGATAATCAGACTTATGCTAGCAATGCAAAACTATACTTTGATTGAGTTTATATCTAGCATTTATTCATTTATGTCTTTGTTACTGATTAACATTGGCGTCCTCATATTCATTTATAAAAATATATGCACTTTCATATTAAATTATTTTTGACTACCCCTTGCTTTACGTTTATCATTGAAATAGTATGCCTGTTGATCGAGAACTACAGTTTATTCATTTTTATTGGATCAACTGTAGTGTAATAAGTATAGTCAATAACCCAGAGATGTAACGTGATAAGGTAAACTTCCACATCTGCATTCCTTTAATTAGTACTTCAATCTAAAATAACTTTTTTGACCACTTGAAAAAAGTTATTGAATACGCTTTCAGATTTTTAAGGTCATATTCTCATTTTCATTTATATTTCCCTGTTATTAAAGATCGAAGCGCAGATTAGTAAATAGTTACGTCGAACCATTCGACATAATTTGTAACCATTATCTTTCAATACACTTCAGAAAATACAAGTTTCTCTACTTTTGGTTTTTTCTACAGTAACTAGTTAACCAACCATTTTTCACCACAGAACCCAGAAACGAATGCAGCTATTTTGCACTATTTTTATTTTCTTAGTCGAGCAGTTTCGCCTTGGCGAGCTCTCATTCTTACTACAATTAAAAACTAATTTACACAAAGATAATGACTACTTTCAAAGCTAAAAGAAATGAGCGCCATTTTTAATTATCAAAAGAAGACAACAGCATTGAAATGTCTTTAAAGTTAATTTAATTGAGCTATTGAAAATTAAATTTTCTTCTTTTATTGAATTTTTACTCGATTGCGGAAGAAAGGAATGTTAACGGTTTTAAAGTGTATGTTTGTATGTAAGTATTTCTATTTCTTTTCCACCTCTCCAGCCTAAATCACTGGATAGAAGTCAACATCAAACAAAGGTATTTTTTTTATTGTAAGTAAATTTATGATAAAAAATATCTGCTTTTTCTTCAAGAACTCATGGGCATATAATATTTTTATTGATATACATATTATGTATATCAATAAAAATATTAAACACTTGCGGTTTGCATACGGAGTTTTAAATGTTTGTTTGGCGATGTGGTTAGAGACTCATCACGAACGATACTTTATTTCTACCATCTTGCCCCTTATCAACTTCCAATGTGGCTGAGGATTTACCACCTCTGAAGCCCTGGTACCCCTTTATTGGATTTATGGCCGTGAGTATATGATGTTTCTTTTAATTAATTAATTAAAAGACCCACTATTCTCCACACAGTACAAAGTAATAGGATCAAAAAGCTCGTACCTAATGAAGCGCTCTGTAGCTGTTTGTAAAAGCTTGATTGTAGGTCAAATAATTTCATTAGCGGTAGTTTGTTAGTTGCTCCTGAAAACTGAGTTTGTTCCAGTAGCAAGAATTAACCTAGAAGGAAACTTTACTTTAGCAAATGTTACAGTCTATATTTACGGTTATATTTGTGAAAAAGGGTGGCTAAAGTTAAACAAAGAAGGTTTTTGGTTTGCTGCATATCTGATTCTAGAGTCTCGAGATCGAGTATAATTAAAATTATATTTTTTACATTTGATTTCTTATGAACAACAACCCCGACAGATCAGTGGGTTCAAACGAAGGTCGGGCCTAGACAAATTTGACTTTTCTCAACCCTTTATTTTACCATCTGTCCCCACTCAACTTCCGAAAGTCGCCGAGGAATTTCTCATCTCTCAGCTCTGGGTACCCCTTCTAGGGATTTACAGTCGTGAGTATATGTATGTATGCATGTACAGTTTCTTGAAACTTGGAGCTAATTGTATCTTGATATGTCAAGTGATTCAACAAAGTGACCACAAATACGTTATCTAAGTAACAAGACAACCATTAACTAATTATATTGACAACCGATACTCAATCGCAAATTGAATTGGCGGTAAGATAAGAAATGGACGGAACTTGGAAAACGGGGCAAACTTGAGCAAATTACAGTCACTGTCAATTAAATTGTTGAGTGTAATGGAAACATGTTTATAGTCATCTTGGGGTAAATTAGGGTTACATTAATTTTAATTAATAAAACAATTCAAGCCACAGTCTAACTCCCCAGGTCTTGGGATCGAACCCCAGTGAAGTAATTTCTATTTTTATAATAATTTTGTTAGCTGTTTTGTTGTTGGGTCGCCAGTGTTTGCCAGGATCGTATAAAGTGACAATCGATAGTATCTGCCTACTCCAATGGCGACCGATATCGTGAGTATGTGTATGAATGTAAATAACATAAATTTATTGCTTATTACAATCTTTTATATAATAAAAACGGATTTCTAAATGTTTAATGAATGAATTAAATTGAATGAAGTACAATTTCGCATTAGAAGCCATTGTCACTTTAGCTTAATTGGCAGAGCGACTGGGGCGTATACCCGGAGGTCGTGGGTTCAATCCCCCGTGGTGTCGAAATTTTTCTTTTGTTTAGTTATTAGTTATAAAAGCACTACTACATTTTTTCCCGAACACCTTCGTAACTATTGGGACTCTTTGAGTGATTTTTGGGCGATGCGGTTGCAGGCCCAACATCAAAAACCTTTATTTCACTATCTACCCCAAAAGTGGCTGAAGAATTTCTTATTTTATGCACTGGCTGCCCATTTTTAAAATTTATAGCCGTGTGAATATGTGAGCATTATTTAAAAAAAACCCTGGAAATTATTGCAAAAACCACTTCAGTTATTTCTGTGGCGCGCTCGCCAGAGAACCCACGTTTTGCTTGGAAAGTGTACTCACACTTATATACCAACACATGGGGCAGGCCTTTCGCCGGTTGGTACAAATACACGTGACCAAAAAAAACACAGCCAAGTGAATTTGGAAAGCAAACACTACATAAAAGTGTAAAAGAAACAAAGGATAGAAGAATTTGGCACTGGTAGCCATTGACACAGTAGCTCAATTGGCAGAGCGACCGACGGGGGCGTATACCCAAGGTTGCGGGTTCGATTCCCGCCTGTGTCGAAATTTTTCTTTCCTTTATATTTTAGTAATAATCCCCACATGAGGTTTTCAGTAACAAGAACATTCAAATTATGTGGATTTCCTCATTACTTCCTACGGATGTCTTAAAAAGGTGACATAGGGTATTGGGCATTTTCAGTCATTATTTGGTGGTGTGTTCTGACACATATTTTTATATAATCTCAACCCAACGTTTGACTTTGGCTGAGGAATTTCTAATTCCCTCTGTTATCCCCTCCAAACGTTTTCTATTGAAATGTTTTCTCTGACCTTATTTGTGTTATTTCGTGGAGGCCTAAAGCGATGAAAGGCCTTTCGGCAATCATGTTAATACACTGTCCAGGCAAAAAATTGATACACTTAATATAAAACATGCATACACATCATTAGTTCCCGTTGGGGTAGGCAGAGACTATCGATCGCCACTTCGTACGATCCTGACAAATCTCTCTAGCTTCGTCTACATCCATCAATCTTTGGTGATACAATAAAAGTTGATACACTAAATATTAAAATGGCCTGTAATCATTAGAACCATATATACCTCTGCCACTCCGTTGATGATAAACGGTGAGATCGATTTGCGTTCTCTTATATCATACATGAAATGATTTAGTATTCAAACAAGGTTGTCTCAATATAAATTGAATCGCTTCAAATTGAATACACAATAAAACAAGCTGTGAATTCCAATACATCCGATCAGTCTATTAAATTTCTAAGGATTTACTAATTGCTACATGTTTCTCCTATTACGTATACGAAATACGGCTTAAAACAATTCTTACTCCTATGTTACCATAGGAGGCAAATAAGGTTTTAGTGTCGGTTTAGAATGGCGCTAATCCATTTCTTCCTGCGGGTGTCGTAAGAGGTGAATAAGGGTATTGAGGCTTTTTAGTGATTATTTAGTGATTGTTGGACATCCATTGTTTGTTTAACGTTTCTTTTTGACAATTTCCCCACCCAACTTACAAATACGACTGAAGAATTTCCAATTGGCTAATTAATTAATTGGCATTTGTGGAATTTTATTATAGCCTTATCAGAAGTATTAGTACCTCTACCATCCCCTTATATGTGTTAGCTTAAATCGATGATAGGTCTTTCTGCAATCATGTAAATTCACTGTCTGTCTAGGCAAAAATTTGACACATACATACAAATATATACACAAGCCATTATTTACCTTTATTCGAATTGGGGTAGACGGAGACTATCGATCGCCATTGTACGATCCTGGCAAACCAATCATGCTTCAATTAAATCTTTTTGTTCATGAAAACCTCATGTAACCCCCACATAATAAAGAAATAATAAATAAATGAAAGAAAAATCTCGACACAGGCTGGAATCGAACGCGCGACCTCGGGTATACGCCCCCGTCTCTCTGCCAATTTAGCTACCGTGTCAATGTTATTTTATTTATTTAAAATTCAATAAACAAGTAACTAAGACTCAATGTTGTTAGTAGAAAGGCTTAATGCTAGGGTTAGTTCTTATTTATAATTTATATACAATCTATATACAATGTCGCACAGCGTGAGCATGCAGTGCGGACACGCGGAGTAAGTAAGGCGAGTCCACCCTGGCAGCTATCATAGCCAAGACGCTGTTGGAGCTAGCCCACACCCTGTCGCGCATCGAGGCATACCTTTTACGCATAATAGCGTAGAAGCAATCAACCCTCGCGTCCGCGAACATTCCCGACGCACTGCAGAAGCGGGGCAGCCCCACAAGCCTTCGAAACGCGTTGTTGTACTGCACGCGCAACATGTTGTATTGTTTTTGCGTATAGGACTGCCAGAGACTGCACGTATAAAAAGCTGTACAGTAGGCTCGAAACAGGGTAAGTTTTACAGCAATGGAGCACCGAGCAAACCTCCTCACAATCATGTTCGCGCGTACAGACAACGCTCGCCGTTCCCTTTCAATGTCCGCATCGTCCCTGAGGTCAGAGGTGACTACGTGACCGAGATATTTGACCTGCGACACTTGTGTTAGTTCGATACCATTTAATTTTATCGGCAGCACATTACTTCTGCAGACATCCCTGGCCCCAAACACCATGCATTGGCTCTTGCCCGGGTTGTACTTTAGCCCGTGGGAGACTGCATATTCCTCACAGATAGAGAGCAGCGAACGCAGCCCGCTGACCGAGGCGCTCAGCAGCACCATGTCATCCGCGTAGCTTAAGTTATTGACGCACACGCCATTGACGTGGCAACCGACATGAGTGCTGCTAAGCCTCTCGATCAGCTCGTTAACATATAAATTAAAAAGGCTAGGCGAAGTTAAGCCACCCTGCCGAAGGCCGCACTCCAATCTGTAGGGCTCTGAGAAGGCACTCAACCATTTGACTACATTGATTTGACTGCTATACCAGTTCTTAAGTAGCGAAGTAATCAATCCGGGTACATTAAGCTTTGCTAGCTTCTCCCACACAATGGCTGCCAGCGCGAAATTCTTCTATCCTCTATTTCTTTTCGGGTTCGATGCCCGCCTGTGTCGAAATTTTTCTTTCATAACATAACATAAACGTTCACACCGTTTATCCCCGAAGGGGTAGGCAGAGGTGCCAATACTTCTGATAAGGGTATAATAAAATTCCACGAATGCCAATTAATTAATTAGCCAATTAGAAATTCTTTAGCCGTGTTTGTAAGTTGGGTGGGGAAATCGTCAAAAAGCGCAATCTAGTGTCCAGAGAAAGGTACCCACGTTTTGCTTAGACAGTGTACTCACGTGATAGGGGGCAGGCCTATCGCCGTTTTGTACGAATACACTGTCACATGACTAAGTACAACTCAGCCATGTGGGTTTTCTCACGATGTTTTCCCTCATCGTTAACAACCATGATAAATTAACCACACATATGACTTTAGAAAAGACAAATTGGTGTAGGCCCGACCCAGGATTGGAACTCACGCCCTTCTGTTTTTCGGGCGGGTGTTCTACCTACTGGACTATCATGTCGTTTTCTTTCCTTTATTTATTACTATCATGCTTCGTAAACATTCATGAATCTTTTCAGTCATGCTCTTTTATTTTTCTTACTTAGGATAGGACACTTGCCTTATTATTATTATTATTAGACGGGCGGTAAACGCCACGGGTTTCCGCACTGAGCCCGGCATGGCGGACCATTGTACGTGGACTCTCCCAGCCTAATTCCGTCCAGAAGGCAAGTAGCTTATCCAGGTCAGCTACCGCCCCTGGGAGCGACTTTATTGTTCCTATAGTGTTTTTTCGGATATCGGCCACTCCAGTGCATTCCTGGAGCACGTGAGCGACCGTCTCATCAGCCTTCATGCCCGCACGGTATAGAGGGCTGTCGGTGATGCCTATAGTGTGTAAGTGTTTGTTTAATGTGGTATGTCCTGGGAGTATTCCCGCCACTGTCCGCAGGTCCTTCCTACTAAGTCGTAGTGCGCGCCCGGTCAGCTTTATGTCAAGGGTTGGCATAGTTTCCTTTGACTGTCTGCAGCCAGGCTCTTCCTGCCCGTGTGACTTGGAGAGAGAGTGTGTGCGTTCTCTTAGCCACGCACGCAGCTGACCAAAAGGCAGGGGGATAATCGGTTCAGGACCCTGCAGGTTCCTGGCCGACCCCGCCCTAGCCAGTTCGTCAGCCGCGTCGTTTCCCAATGAGCCGCTATGACCTTTAATCCATTGAAGGGTTATAATGTTTTTCCCGGCTACCTCCTCCAGAGCACCGTGGCACTCCAGGACTAGTCCTGAAGTGAACACACAACGATCCAGAGCCTGTAGCACAGATGCACTGTCCGAGATGATTTTGACATGCATATCGGACAGCGCACGGGCTTTGATTGCCATTGCCGCCTCAGTTATTTCAAGACACTCCACTTGGAATACCGTATTGTGGTGGCCTAGGCTTTTGGAGATTTTGATATTGAGGTCTTGTGAGTATACGCCCGCTCCAGTCCCTTGGTTGGTCTTGGAGCCATCTGTATACACACGCACCTCTTTAATATCGGAGTAGTCATGTTGTTCCTCTTCGAGTACAACAGTGTAGTTGTGCTTGGTTATAATGGTTTTTGTTATCCTATCACATGGTGCAGCAAGTAAGGGCTGATATTGGATGGCCGCTGTGTAAATATTAGTGTGTAGGATTCTGGAGTCATTTTTGAGGTGTCCTGCCTTTTTCAGCCTAAGTGAGGACATCGCTGCCTCTTGCTGTATGTGTAAGTGTAAGTTCACAAGACACTTGCCTTTTTGAGCATATTCTCTATTTGGTCCAAACGTGTCCTTCTACTACAAATTTATACTTTAGGGCATAGATCCTTGGCTAAATCCTAAAAATGGCTCGCCAGAACATCAACATTTTAAATTTCTCAGCCGTTTGTAGTAGTTAAGTCAACCTAATATGCATTGTATTGCTGTATTTTTGCCGAGTAGTGTCGGCTTAGAATAACACTACCCCGTTTCTACCCGCAGGCGATCGTAAGAGGCGACTAAGGGTATAGGGGCTTTTTAAGTGATTTTTGGGCCATATGGTAGGAGACCCGTCACCAAAAACATTTTATTATTACCATCTTTCCCCCGATCAACTTCCAAAAGTGGCTGAAAAATTTCTCATTCCAAAGCTCTGGCTACCCTGTTAAGGAATTTATAGCTGTGAGTATATGTATGTATGAATGTACGCTGTATTTCCACCATTTGAGTCACAAAAGTAGATGAAAAAATTTTACCTACCAGAATGGAAACTCTTTATTGGGATGCATATCCATAAAAAAACTTCAGAATTAAAATCCTTTTAGAACTAATAAGGAAAAGAAATCGCGTTTACTCTCTATCCTTATTGGCCTCGTTGGATATCCACGGAAAGAAATCAGTCTGAGCTAATTTAATTCGACTACAAACAGCCTAAAATATATAAGTATCGATTTAGTAAAGCATTGAAGCCAAAGTTTATTTTACATTATCATTTCTTTCGTCATACTTTCTATGATTCTGAGCTTTTGTACATAAGTGTAAAAGTTTGTTTTAAAGTTTAACTTGTAACCAAGTTAATATAATTCGATAGAGCTTCTTGGTTCACCCTAACTCTAAGAAATATTTCTGAAATAATTAAATGTATTTGATTTCGGCATAAAGGTATTTCGGCATTTCAATCAAATTTACTTAAGGTACATCAAAGGGATATTTGAATAAGTAAGATGATTCGAATAATTTGTTTAACAAATTTCGTAATTCAAATCTAATTTGACTTTGCGAAACATTTGTTTATTTATTAGAAATATTTCAAGGAAAATTACGTTGGACGCTCAAAGTTTAATTTATGCATTCCATGAGAAAGAAATAAGTTGACATACATACATATATACACTCTACTTTACGCCTTTATTCTCTAGAAGGAGTAGCCAGAGCTAAGGAGTTAGAAATTTCTCGGCCACTTTTGGAAATTGAGTGAGGAAAAGATGGTAAAATAAAGGTTATTGGTGGTGGGTCTCCAACCGCATCGCCCGAAAATCCCTTAAAAACCCCAATACCGTTAGTCGCCTCCTATTCAAATCCACCGGAAGAAATGGGGTAGTGCTATTCTAAGCCGATACTACACAGCTATAAGCTGACACTACACAGCTAATATAAAATAAGTTGAAATGTACCGAATCTAATTGAAGCTGAGAAAAATCTGTCTACTGTCTAGTGAGAATTATTACAGCTGCGAAATTGATTTTTTCTTCACCACATAGTATATAACAAAGTCGCTCTCTGTCCCTTCGTACGCTTCAATCTTTAAAACATCGAAACGGATTTTGATGCAGTTTCTTCAATAGATAGATAGATTTAAAAATTACAGAAAAATTGATTTGCTGAAACTATGTAGATAATAGGGATACAATTTTCCCCTAAAGAGGTAACATAGACAGTAATTTTTTGAATGATTTGATATCACTCAATTATGTTTGAGCTACAAAACAGGTTCTCATAATGATTTGTCTCAACTCACGCAGACGAAGTTGCGCTGTCAACTAGTTTGTGATGAACATATCACAATGATTTCCAGTTAACCTATTTAAAAAAAAACAAAAAATTCGTTACATTGTCTAAAATTATATTTGAATCTAGCCGACCCAGCAACCGTTCTTTTGCTATATAAATTATTTCCAGGAAATAATTTAGAAAAAATATACACCACTAGTATAAAATCATTTATAAACATAACTCTCAGACCTACCAAATGTGTATGTGAAAGGGTCTAGCAGGCTAAGGGAACAAGATTGGCCCCCGAAGCCGATCTTGCTGATTTTTATGGTGGTGCACCGGTTTCAGCCACGGTTACTGTGTGACAAAAATCAGCCCTCGATCTTCTTTTGTTTTGGAGATTTTTGACATTTACCAAATCATCAAGGTATTTTTTAAACTTATATTTTAGATAACCTACGCAAGCTAGAACAACCAAACCAAATTACGATAAACGACAATAAAATGAACTTTTAATCGCATGTTTTTATGGGTGGCCTACCAATAGTACTTCAGTCAAAAAATCATAGTTTATTTTTTTTAGTACATTTTTTTGAGGTTTGCCGCCGTTTGTGTACATGTCTTTAGTAGCTCTTTTTCAGATTTTTATAGTGGGTGTACCTCCGCGGCAAACGTCAAAAAAATGTACTAAAAAAAATAAACTATGATTTTTTGACTGAAGTACTATTGGTAGGCCCCCCATAAAAACATGCGATTAAAAGGTCATTTTATTCTCGTTTATCGTGATTTGGTTTGGTTGTTCTAGCTTGCGTAGTTTATCTAAAATATAAGTTTAAAAACTACCTTGATGATTTGGTAAATGTCAAAAATCTCCAAAACAAAAGAAGATCGAGGGCTGATTTTTGTCACACAGTAACCGTGGCTGAAACCGGTGCACCACCATAAAAATCAGCAAGATCGGCTTCGGGGGCCAATCTTGTTCCCTTAGCCTGCTAGACCCTTTAGTTTAAATCTGTTTAGCCGTTTTGGAGAAGTTTGGTTGTTGTTGTTGTTCAATCAATCAACATTCTCAATCCCTCACTTTCACCATCGAGTTTAAATGACATAGAGGTAAAATATTCTGTAAAAACTAAATACTGAGAGTGCGTTAAATATTTAAGCACACCAAACAAATAAAAATATACTAAAATCATCCACTTCTTAGTATATAAGCAATAAAATAAATAACGTCTTAAAAATCTAAACCGAAGCACGTTTTTCACTTCATTATATAAAGAGCTACTTTTGAGTGACCAAATGGATTTTATTTTGGCCTTGTCGAGTTCACACCGCAAGTAATAAAAAGGGGTCTTTTGCCGAACTAACGCCCATCAATATTGTCCCGACAACATCGATCTATGTCGGCTTTTACACTGACTACTTAGGTTAAGAAGTTCAATTCGGATTTTAAAGATTTTCTGGCTTTACGTTTATAATTCTACAGAATTCTGAAACAAACCTCACTCGACAACTTAATAAAAAATTACACATACATAATTTGATAAAACTTATCACATTTAGTTGGAGACACTAGTTAAGACACAGTGGCATAACACTTAAACTAAAACGTCCATGTCGTATATCCCCGAAAGGATTGGTAAAGGTACTAACACTTCTGAATATCATGTGACGTTGTCACCTGGTGTTCCGAGTATCCACGTTTTGCCATGACAGTTTACTCACGTAATAGAGGACTGGCCTATCGCCGTTATGTACGAATGCACTTTAACATGACTAAGGTTTTCTCACGATGTTTTCCCTTACCGATAACAACCATCATAAATTAACCACACTTATGACGTTCTAAGCCGGCACTACATGGTAAATCTATTACTACTAGTTATACAGGGTGATTACGGGGTCGTGGAGCAAGAAAGAAGCATTTAACTTACTTTCTCCTAAGCATCACGATAGGTTAGGACTAACAGTACACCAGCGACTTATTTAAGTTTACAAAAAAAAAACTGTGACTATTCAAGATCATGGTCACCCTACTATTTCCCAAGAGTGGTTTCGTCAAGTGAATGGACTTAACAATCGTTGCAGTAGTTACAATTGATATGATGATATTGATCCACAGATAAAAAATAAGTAACTAACGAATCATCTTTGTTTTAATTAACATAAATACAGGTAGCATCACAATCATTTACTAAGTCAGAAAAAAATGGTTGGGATCACGACCCCGAAATCACCCTGTATAATGTTTTTTTCACGTGAATTACTTTATTTTCTATTTATCCCATTTCTTCCGGTGGGTGTACGTAAGAGGCGACTAACGGTATTGGGGCTTTTAAGGGATTTTTGGGCGATGCGGTTGGAGTCCCATCACCAACAACCTTTAATTTACCATCGTTTCCCCACACAATCTTCCAAAAGTGGCTGAGGAATTTCAAATTCCTTAGCTCTGGCTACCCCTTCTAGAGATTCATGGCTGTGAGTATATGTATGTGTGTATGTACTTTATTTTCACATTTTATGTATTCAATTCTAAAGTCCATACCTTGAGTAGTCGTGACGTATCTAGTTACGGTGATACGTGTCGGATTTCGGCTCCTGGCCTATCTTTTTTCTCGTTAAAGGTCCAGAAGGCAAAATCTTGTAATCATTCAATGCTTGTATACTCCATTTTGTACTGATATATTATTATGGGATATATGTTTTGCTTTAAATGCATGATTATATCCTGTTATGTTAGTCCTATTCCTAAACAGACTGCTTTAATACATAAAAAAAATAATGATTAGTTTATATCAAAGTGATGTGGATGCGTAACGGGATGCTAATTGGGAAAAATAACTACAGTCTTACCTTGGAGGTTTAATTTTATTATTATATCTAACAGTGTTGTGCTGGCTTTGAACGCCCTTTTTCCCATAAGATTTCGTATGAGGCGACTAAGGGTAAAAGGTTTTTAAGTGGTCGATGCGGTTGGAGACCCATCACCAACGATACTTTATTTCTACCATTTCTCCCCTATCAACTTCCAAATGTGGCTGTTTGAAAATCATGGCTGTGAGTATATGTGTATGTATGCAGGATATTGAAACCGACACATGGCGCACGTATGGACAATGGCCTGCTGTGATAGGCTAAGTGCAGAAATCTGTGGTGGTTTCCGCTCTCTTCATAAAAAAGTAATAATGGTATTTTAATTCCTTATAATCACGCTTTTAATAGATTATCGTTTCTTAAATTTTAGCTTTTAGTGACTGCTGTGTTGGGCGATGTAGCTTGAAACCCATCATCAACTTTCTTTATCATACCACCTTTTTTCACTTAACTAACAAAAAGAACTGAGAAAATTCTAATTCATAAGCTCTGGCTACCCTTTTTGGGATAGCATACTCTTATACTCACGGCTATAAATCCCTAGAAGGGGTAGCCATAGCTAAGGAACTAGAAGTTCCTCAGCCACTTTTGGAAAGTTGAGTGGGGAAAAGATGGCAAAATGAAGGTTATTGGTGATGGGTCGCCAACCGAATCACCCAAAATCCCTTAAAGTACCGAATACCTTTAGTCGCCTCTTACGTAAACCCACCGGAAGAAATGGGGTAGTGTTATTCTAAGCCGACACTACACAGAAAATTTAGGGATAAATAGCCGTGAATAAAGGTACTTTGTACACCCCTGGCTAATTTCTCGCACAATTCCGTAAATATTTTCATACATACTTGTTGTTTATAGTTTGACAATAACATATTGTTTTTCAAAATGTCTGCCGTCACAAAGCATTGCATCCTTTACTCTAATATCTTCTGTACAAAGTTTCACAGAGACAAATGTTTTGTTTGCCAAATGATAAAAGTTAAATTGAGTTTCGTACACGTTTCCGGCTGTACATGTTTCACATTTATCTATTTTTGAATGGGAACTAATTTTTTGAGCTGTTAATAAAAAAATCGAGATGTTATTATGATTAGTTGAAAAACATATTGAGCAGTTATTTAATTTAATGGCGGTTGAATAATTATTGCGACAGTAAAACATAGACAGTAATAAAAAATATATTAGTTTGTTATTTTATCATACAATGTCAATTCTAAAAATAATTGAGTAGTCCAATAATTAAATGGGCGGTAAAAATGATGGAATGGGCAGTTCGATAAATAGTTCGGCAAATCGTCACGATGCATGCCTGTTTGTATGTATACTTGCTCGCTTGTTTGCATGTCGAGGGGTGCAGGTGGGCAGAACCCCCCTGCTTGGGGGTGTCGGGGGGCGAAAGCCCCCTGCAGACAAAGAAAAGTTAGGTGGTCACATTTAATTAGGTTAGGTTAGGTTAGATTATGTATAAAACGAGCGAGCGTAGCGCAGCGGAGCGAGCCCTAAATGCCTGATGCATGCCTATATGCATGCCTATATGCTTACTTACTTTATAGAATTGCTTGGAATGAGATTTCTTACCGACAAATTCCGATTTATTACTACCCACGCGTAACCGATCGTTAAATATTTTTTAACGCCCATTTAATTATTTTCCTACTCAATTATATATTAACTGATCCATTTCATTATTTTTATTACTCATTTTTGTTTACTTTACTGCTTAGTTTTAACTGCTGATCTAGTTATTAAACGTGCCATTTATAATTTTTAACTTACCAAAACCGCTATATACAACTGCCTCTTTAAATCAGTGCCTTTTTGAATTAACTATTTAATAATAAACATTAGCATATTTTGACACCTTTAGTCCATTGGAATGGGCAAAAGCTCTTTGATTTGATTCTGTAACAAAATAACAGCTCTTACAATAGTGCAATGAATGCCGTGTAGCGCTGGCTTAGAATGTCACTACCCCTTTCTACCCATTGGTGTTGTAAGAGGCAACTAAGGGTATGAGGCTTTTAAAGTGATTTTTTGGTGATGAAGTTGAAGACCCATCACGATACTTCCTTTCTATCATCTTGTCCCCTATCAACTGCTAAATGTGGCTAAGGAGTTTCTAGCTCTGAATATTTTGGAATTTATGGCACATGATAATTTTAACTTCATTATATATAAAAAAACTAAAATAAATTAAAATATTATGTTTAATAGTAATAACAAATTAAACCTTGTTGAATTTACTCTGTGAAACTTCAATATGTGATAAACGCGTAGCGGCTAGTAAACTTTGTTACAACATTGCATAGTTTACTATACTCTCTCTACCACCTTTTTACAGTTTTCAATGCCGCACATAATAAGTTTTTGAAAGAAAGGATCTTAAAACGTCATACAAAATGCTATAGATTTTCTATCGCATTGAGAACTAATAATGGGAATACACGTATCATATATAGTATCCGGAATTTATAACAAACAATTTAAAATAAATAAAAGCCTTCCACTATGATATAAGAATTTCATACACAACGGTAATCGAAATTCATGCAAGGGAATTCGTTAAAAAATTCATATGTTATTCAGTGTGTACGCGTATGAGAAATTAAATATTAATATGCATGAGTGTTCGTGAACGACAGCGGATGGTGTCCCGAAATCATGGAAGCTTTACGATGATAGGAAATTGTAAATGACAATGTTTGCGATAAAATTTATATCGTGAAATTTGTTTTATGTTATCTTGGATGATATTTTATTATATTGCTCCTAGAATATAAATGGATATGTGAATATTTGCCTCTTTGCTCTAGCAGTAGAGAGTTCAGCTCACAAGCTGAAGTTATTGGGTTTGCTTTTGGGTGGATTTTCAACTCAACATGAATGTTCACGACGTATGTCTCCGAAAGGGTTGGCAGAGGTGCTCATACTTTGAACATCATGTGACATTGTCACCTGTTGTTTAGAATTCCCACGATCTGCTTGCCTTTTGTTTGCGTTTAGCTATCGCAACTTTTTAGTATTTTACCAATACACTGTCACATGACTAAGGATAACTCAGCTATGTGCGTTTCCTCACGATGTTTTCCCTGACCGTTAATAATCATGGTAAACCCTATCTATGTCTTTAGATAAAAGAAAATTGGTGTAGGCCCGACCCAGGATTTGAACACTAGTCGTTTGCACGATAACCGAGTGTTCTACCCACTGGGCTATCACAGTTGCTGTTTGGGCTGATATACTTTTGAATTCAATTTAGAAGATTGGTCCTGGCTACTGTCACTGTAGTAATCCATAGTCTGCCAACGCGCACTTGGTCAGCGTTGCTTCAGCTCTTAGGTGGAAATATCTATGTGCTGTGACAATAGTATATACGATGCAGTCGGAAGTCAGCTACCGTGTCAATGGCTGCAAGTGCGAAATTCTTCTATCCTTTATTTCTTTTACACGTTTCGTTTAAATTAGGAGGTAGGAAACGCAAACACTACTTAAACGTGTAAAAGAAATAAAGGATAGAAGAATTTCGCGATGGCAGCCTTTGACACGGTAGCAACGGCAATGGCAGAGCGACGGGGGCGTATAGCCGAGGTCGCGGGTTCGATTCCCGCCTTTGTCGAAATTTGTCTTTCCTTTATTTATTCTTGTTTCATTAGTAATAATCCCCACATAAGGTTTTCATGAACCATAAAAATTTAATTAGCTATGTAGTGCTCGTGGAGGATTTGAAGTTACTGTAGTAAAATCAAACTAAGATTTTGTAGTGAAAAGTTAATAATTGTGGTACATATAAAGTCAAATTTTGGTTATAGTCTATAGTTGGAAGTAAGAATAATTTCAAATAAAACATAGTACAATATAAGTCATTTATTTATATAAAAATATAGGATTCAAAAAGTTATGAAGTTCGCGCAAAAATATTTCATTACTGATAAAATGATCTAAATCGCATCGAACATGGAAAAATCTGTGTGATAATTTATAAAATTCATACCGAAATATAAGTTTCAGAAAATCAAACATACATACATATACTGTCGGGTATAAATCCATAGAACGGGTAGCTAGAGCTTTGGAACAAGAAATTCCTCAGCCACTTTTGAAAGTTTTTGCCGTGTAGTGCCGGCTTAGAATGTCGCTACCTCTTTCTACCCACGGGTTTCGTAAGAGGCGACTAAGGGTATTGGGGCTTTCTATTGGATTTTTGGGCGATGCGGATGGAGACCCATCACCAAAAAACTTTATTTATACCATCTTTTCCCCACTCAACTTCCAAAAGTGGCTGAGGAATTTATAATTCCTTGGCTCTGGCGACCCCTTCAAGGGAATTATAGCCGTGAGTATATGTATGTATGTATGTACTTTTGAAAGATGTGTGAAGATAAGATTGTAAACCAAAGGTTTTTGGTGATGGGTCTCAAACCACATCACTCAAAAATCCATTAAAACGGCCCAATACCCCTAGCCGCCTTTTACGAACACCCACGAGAAAGGAGGAGTAGTGCTATTCAAAGCCGACGCTACACAGCAAACAATCAAACAATATATATCTTCAAAAATTACGTAATACAAAGAAATATTAAATATTTGATTCATAATAACTACATACAAACAACTAATAACTTCAACACCGTCTCATAATAGCAGGTTATCAAATGTTTCCACACACCGTATTATCGGGTCGGGTTCATTAAAATTTTAGTTTAATTGAGTTATTGCTAGTGTTGGGTTCAATTCAGATTTTGGACTAACCGTTTAAGAATTTTTATAGTAAATATAGGATGTGTAGTGAAGTAACTGACGGTTTGAAATGGCATTAGGTGTCATATAAGACAACTGTGGGAATAACATATAATAACATAAACGTTCACGCCGAATATCCCCGAAGGTGTTGGCAGAGGTACTTATACTTCTGAACATCACGTGACTTTGTCACCTGGTGTTCAGAGTACCCACGTTTTGCATGGACAGTGTACTCACGTGATAGGGAGCAGGCCTATCGCCGTTTTGTATGAATACCCTGTCACATGACTAAGTACAACTCAGCCATGTGGGTTTCCTCACGATGTTTTCCCTCACCGTTAACAACCATGATAAATTAACCACACATATGTCTTTAGAAAAGACAAATTGGTGTAGGCCCGACCCAGGATCTGAACACTAGTCGTTTGCACGATAACCGTGTGTTCTACCCACTGGGCTATCACGGTTGCTATGGGAATGTTTTTCTTAATGATTACTTATACTGAAATACTTGTGCCGTGATACTAATAAATAAAAGATAAATAAAGGAAAGAAAAATTTTGACATCGACGGGGTTCAAACCCGCGACTTCGGGTATTCGCCCCCGTATTATCATCATTTCATTAGTAAAATCCTCAAATGAAGTTTTTATGTCAAATTGTGTCGTGTCAGCTCAGAATGATACTAACCCTTTTACCATTTCTTTGTATTGGAGCTCCTTAAATAATTGCTGAGCGATGCAGTTGGAGACCCATCACCAATGACGTTTCTTTAAAATAAAAAAACACTAAAAAACACTATGTGGCTGTTGACTTTCTAGTTTTAAGCTATGTTAATTCCATTTAGGATATATAATAAGGCCGTGAATATAAGTATCAAAATGATGATTGACCTCCTCCGTGGCCTAGCGGCTAAATGCATTTGGTACACAATGCGTAGGTATCAGATTCGATTTTCAGACAGTTCAATAACAAATTTTAGTTGAAAAATATTGTAAACTGGCATGGTATAATTTTAATATCTAAAAATTAAGATGACAAAAAGAAGGCGTCCGAAGTGGGAAAAATTCAAAGAACATGTAGGCAAAGATTGATGAATGCAGATTAAGCTCGATAGGTTTGCCAGGATCGTATACAGTGGCGATCGATAGTTTCTGCCTGCCCAACGGGAAATAACGGCGTGAATATAATATGTACATGTATGTATTACTTATTACTTTATAAAATTCTTACTCCCATCATGGATTTTATCAAAACCAATTTTTTTATTCAGCAATCGTCATTCTATTACCATCTCTCTTTGACAAATTATGGGGTTCACACTGAGGCATGTAATTAAAAGACATAACAGTATACAACTAAGAAATAATCAATGTAGTATTTGTAATATGAGCTGGTACAATGCAGGAATAAATTTGATGACTCAATAGAATGATATGCTGAAATCTTCATTTCGTTTTCAAATGTCATGCGAGATTCAATAGCGGTTTTCTTAAATGCTTGCCCCACATTTATACGATATATCGAAATTTCAAGGCAATGTGTAGTGTGTTTTGATAGAAGAAAATAAAAAAGGTCTTAAATTATTGCTCCTGTCTCTTCTTTTTATTTGATCATATTTTATCCGTCTGTAATTGTTTATGTCGTACAATCGTTTTTAAACAATGTTAAAAACCATATTCAATCAACTCGAAGATCCTGAAAAGCCATTGCTTGGCCCAAACATAAAAGGGCTTAAGTTTTTCCGTCTACTTCTGCCGGACTCGAACAAAACGTTTTGGTGTCTAATACATTGTATTCTTCCTTTGTTCGTTGTGTTGGAATATGTAGATATTTTTACTATTATGAATGATCTGGAAAATGTTCTTCACACCTTGAAATATGCACTAGTGGCTGCAGTTAATGTCAGCAAAGTAATTGATGTAATTACTCATCAGAAAGAGTACAAAGAAATATTCGATTTTGTGACAAAAGCTGATAAATTGTCAAGAGATAATGCTAATGAGGAAGACAAAACTATTATTGAGAAATACACTAGATATTGTCGGAAATTCACTTATTCTTATTGGGTATTGCTTTCAGTGACATTGTTTGGAGCTAATGGTAAATATGAAAAAAATGCTGTTAATATAAAGTTTACTGTTTTATGTAGAAGCACAAATATACCTTATATTATGTAACTGCATTTAAATATAAATGCAACTGATTTCAGTTTTAAAATTAATTTTGTAATCAACAATAAAAACGAAAACTATGAAAGTATGTAAATTGTTAAACTATTAGAAATGAAAATATTTATTATATTACATTATTAAATGCCAAGTAGTGCCGGCTTAGAAGGTCACAACCCTTCATTTATTTCATTTTATTCTATCCAGAAGATTTACAGCATTAAAACTTATTTATACAAACTTAATGAGTTATCTTTTAGCCATTTACAAATTTTCACACATAATATCTTGCTAGCTTAAGGAAAAAACAGACTTAGCCTTTTTCTACCTACAGATTTTGTAAGAGGCCACTAAGGGGTAAAGTGCTTTTTAAGTGGTTTTTGGGTTAGTGATATGGAACGCCAGCTGGAGATTCATCACCATCATTTTACAATCGTCTGCCGGCTATACTTCCAACGGTTGCTGAAGAATTTTCTGATTCTAAAGCTCTGGCCACCCCTTTTTTGAATTCATGGCCGTGAGTATATGTATGTATGTATTACTTTATGCGTTGTGCTTTATCTTTCAGTACAACCTGTAATTCGTTACTTGACTTCTTCAAACCAGAACAAGAATAATTTGCACATCGTCAGAGTCTGGGTCCCGTTTGACGGCAGCAATGGATTGGGTAAGATTACTTTAACATCATTTACACTTTCAGTCAACAATAAGATTAAGAGTAGGTTTGAATCATCCAATTAACCAAAAAAAAAATATTCTGCACTTCGGAGGCTAAGATTAGCTGTGTACTGGATACTATCATGGTGGTAGTTGTAAGTTCTTCATCACGCACCAAGCCAGCGTGGTGGACTACGGGCAAATCATACGATTCAGGAAAGGCTCGAGCAACTCGGGGGAATTTACTTATAAATAGACTGCATTGAAGAATAGTGTATAGTGTTTATTGAAAAGCTGTGTAGTGTCGGCATAGAATAGCATTACCCCATATCTTTCGGTGGGTGTACGTAAGAGGCGACTAACGGTATTGGGGCTTTTAAGGGATTTTTGAGCGATGCGGTTGGAGACCCATCACCAACAAACTTTATTTTACCATCTCTTCCCCACGCAACTTCCAAAAGTGGCTGAAAATTTTCTGATTCCTTAGCTCTGCCTACCCCTTTTAGGGATTTATAGCCGTGAGTATATGTATGTATGAAAAATAAAAGGGTTCTATAAAATTTATTATAGTATACAATAAGCGACCTTCACAGCCCAATGGGAGAAGCAACAATCCCTCATGTTGGCGTGCTTCTCGGTGCATGAAGGCGTGGGTTCTAATCTTGAGTCAGGCCTACTCTCCAGTACAGTGTGATTTTTTAAAAGTAAATGTATCAAGTATTTAATACGTTGAGGGAAAACATTTTTGTAGCCCCTTACTCCGAAACTTATAATTTTTTTATCTTTATTCGATCTGCATAGCTGGTACGAGCGACCTTTTAACTAGATATTTAGATAGACTAATAGGGGTATAAAGCAGCCATCTCTTACGCACTGAATAGTATCGTATACTGTCATATCATACTAGCCGTTATCGTGTCGATAAAATAGCGCCCGTACTAGGCCTTCAGCCCGGCTACTACAAGCGGGTAAAGCAGCCATCTCTTACGCACTTTCTAAGTATCGTATACTGCCATCTTATTCTAACCGTTATCTTGTCGATAAAATAGCGCTCGTGCTTGCTTTCTGTTATATATTCATATACATTTTACTTTCAGGTTATGTTATTTCAATAATTTTTGAATGCCACGCCATGTGTTATGCGTCAGGCTTGATGGCATTCTACGATAGCGTGATTATAGTAGTAATGGAATTTTTCAAAAATCATCTTCTACTTCTCAAGCTAGAATGTTCTAGAATATACGATGGAGACTCCGATGAAGCAGTCTTGGCGAGTTTGAAGAATTGCCAGCAACGTCACGCCGATCTGATGAAGTTTGTACTATCTATAATTACATTCTGTGGTTTTATATGCTTAATTTTAGACGTTCAAGCCATATATTCCGAAAGATGGCAGAGGTACTAATCCTTCGGAACATCAAATGGCATTTTTAGTCACCTTGAGTTAAAAGTTCATTTTGTATGGATAGAGTAATTCAGTGATTCATATTCGAACATATACTCATAGGTATAAATCCTGTGCTGTACTCATAGGTATAAGTGCTGTGTAGTGTCGGCTTAGAATAGCACTACACCATTTTAAGGGATTTTTGGGCGATGAGGTTGGAGACCCCTCACCAACAACCTTTATTTTACCATCTTTTCCCCACTTAACTTTCCAAAAGTGGCTGAGGAATTTCTAATTCCTTAGCTCTGGCTACCCCATCTAGGGATTTATAACCGTGAGTATATGTATGTATGTATGTATAAATCCCAAAATGTGTAGTCAGAGCTTCAATATTAGAGATTCGTCAACCACCTTTGGGAGCGGAGTAAGCAATCATTGTATAACAAAGGAAGGTTGGTGATGGATCGCCAGCCCCATCCCCGAAAAATAATTTAAAAGGCCCATTATTCTAAGTTGCATTCAGCGTTCACGGCTATAAATCCCAAAAAAGGGTAGCCAGAAATTCAGAGTTGAAAACTCCTCAGCCACAGTTGGTAGAGGACAAGATGGTAGCAATAAAGTATCGTTGGTGCTGAGTTGCCAATCGCATCACCCAAAAACAACTTAAAAAAACCCAATACCCTTACAACATCCATGGGTAGAAAGGGGTAGTATAAATATAAATACATCCGACAAACCTTCACCGACATGAAGCTGAACTATCTTTTTATGCATAACCGAATTTTTGTCGCGTTGCCAGCCAAATTCAGTATACGTACTACGGAAACCGGTCTGCTGAATCGCGTGACGATCTCAATTCGATCTGACAATCTGAATTGACCATATTTGGAAAAGTGCGCTAGTTTTTGGAAAACTGCCAAAGTGGCTTTTACGGTTTGTCCATTTTTGAAGCATTTGATAAATCAGGTTTTGAATGTTTTTTATATTTTATATTTTGATTATTATCCATTTGCATAGAATAATCCTTATTTTATGTTTGATTTTTAAGCATTATGTCCTTTTTATGTTTGTGGTTGTGGCAGACGCTCATTTTAATTATTATTTGTTGACCATACGAGACGACTCTTAGGTTTTAACTGAAAATCAGTGTTTTTGCTGACTTATGGCCTTGTTTGTGTTACCATAGCGCACATACCATTTTTTTGTAAGTGTATTTTTGATTTCGCACATATTTACTTTTTTTATTTCTGTTTTGTTGTGTTGTATGTGATTGTTATGATAACATAAATAAAGTTTATATCTACACCTATTTTTCTTGTAACGAAAATGTTACTTTATTGGTTATTATTACGCGCTAGTGCGATAATGTAGGTAATTGGAGCGAAGCTACTACCATAGAAAGCTACCATAGAAAGAAGCTTGTACCATACTCCTTAACGAAATTATTATTATAGATACTATATACTTCAGTCGTTGACGTTTCTCGATAATATTGTTTTTGCGACTTTTGTATCCGCTGTAGTGCATCACCAGTGCATCACCCAAATTGTAGTGCATACTTCCAAACTACAATAAGCTTATAGCAAGCAGGAACTTAGAACACGTTTATTCGAATTCATGACTTATATCTATTCCAGTCAGTAATGACAGTTTCTGCGTCTCTATTTGAATTAATTTGTTCTGATTGTACTCATTATGCCGAAAATCGTATTGAAGTAGTCGAAGTATTTCATAAAATCTTTCATTGGTCGTGTATTTGTTTGTTGTTTCTCCTTGCATTTGGTAAATATTGTCACAATTCTGGCAAGTGGATGCAGCGAAGGGCTCTTCGTAACGATGGCAAATTTAGTATGTATGTCGGTATTCAGCCATACGCTAGGATACCCCTTATTGTTCGATAGGCCCCCTTAGGCCGCGCGCAGTAAGAGCTACCATGGGGTATCCTAGACTGTTGCCGTCTACCTAGGCAGTTTGTGCTGACTGAAGAAAAGAGTATCTATAATAATAATTAATAGATAAAATCAATGCCTTGCTTACCTTTAATATTCCTTGAGAACAGATGACTACAAAAGTATACTTACTTACTTACTTATACTCACTGCTTTAAATCCCTAGAAGGGGTGGCCAGAGCTAAGGATTTAGAAATTCCTCAGCCATTTTTTTGGAAAATTGAGTGGGGAAAAGATTGTGAAGTGAAGATTGTTGCTAATGGGCCTTTAAACGCATCGCCCAAAAATCCCTTGAAAGCCCCAATACCGTTAGTCGCCTCTTACGTACACCCATCGGTAGAAACGGGGTAGTGCTATTCTGAACCGACACTACACGGCGATCTACCTATATTTTGTACCTATATATATATATATATATATATATATAGGTACAAAATATAGGTATATATATAGCTTCGCTCCTTTTATTGGCATACGACGGTCCATGCCAACCTAGTATTACTTCTTTAATCATTTTCCTGGTCATCAGAAAGGATGTGGTATAAAATCTATTACATATTTATGCTACGTCTTTTTGTAACAACAAGTTATCCATTCAGTGGTATAGTTAAATACAACTATTTTGTTTGTATTAGCATTTTAGTACATAAGCAGCAACTTCTAGCTTCATTTTATATGTTGTTGTTTTGGTCATGTGGATTTTCATACATCTCATACACTTCATACACTCACGCCGTTTGTTCACATTGTGGTAGACAGAGACTATCGATCACCACTTTACACTTTGGGTTTCGTCACAATGGTGAATTGTTATAACGTATTTTTTCAGGTACGCAGCGATGTTCAATGCTCGCTTGTCACCTATTATGTTCTTCTGTTTTGTTGTCACGTCGGCCACCATATGCGCTAATATTTCACAAATAATGGTTAGTAACGTGTAGTACTTTTATGTATAATATTTATTATCATCATCATCATCGGACAATAAACGTCCAATTCTGGAAATAGGGCTCCCCCAAGATCTTACCCCTGTGCTGCCCTTATCCATCGGCTTCCCGCGAACATTTCACGCGCTATTCTAAGTAAAATTCTTTTTTTAAGACGCTGTATGGGCAAATTTTTCAGAACTCTAAAATTGATGTACTACCTTAGCGTATAATAACAAAACTTACGCTATGAGACGGATCAATGGATTAATATATTGTAATATGTTTTGATAAACCAATTTTTTTTTTAATTTTTTTTAAATACCATATCTTTTCAGTAGCTCTACCCTATGACTTATTGACTTAAAATTGTGATTTGGCAATAGGCAATAGAGCTCAAATTCAAGAGCTCCTTGGCCTCATTTGGCAGTTAATAGGGGACAAGATAGTAGAAATAAAGTATCGTTGGTGTTGGGCCTCCAACCACATCTCCCTAAAACCAGTTAAAAAAGCCACATACCCTTAGCCTCCTCTTACGACACTCGTGGGTAGAAAGAGGTAGTGACATTCTAAGACACGGCCATTTTTACTGTTTAATATATTATACACTACATATATGCGTATTAATTTCAGTCTGAAAGCGATAAAGTGCAGGCTCTCCTGATGCTGCCGTATGCGACGGTTATTGTGATGCAACTCTTTGTGTATTGCTGGCATGGCAACCAAATACTATATATGGTAAGATTTCTAAATACACATACATACATATTCTCACGCCGTTAGTTCACATTAGGGTAGGCGGAGACTATCGATCGACACTTTGTACGATCCTGGCAGACCTCTCTGGCTTCGTTTACTTCTATCAATCGACTCATACATGCTCTTTAATTCTTCATACTTCGGACACCTGCCTTTTTGAGCACATTTCCTATTTGATCCAAATGTGTCCTCCGAGGTCATCCTCTACTAACATTACTTTCCACTTTGGCTCTATAGATCTCTTTTATCAATTTACTGTCATCCATCCTCTCTATATGCCCACACCATCTCAACATTCCTTTTTTTATCTTTTTTACAATATCATCTTTTACACCACACCTTTCACGAACCACATCATTCCTCACACGATCACATAACCTTACATCACAATTTTTTTTTAGGGATCTCATATCTACTGCATTCACTCTGCTTTCATGCTTCTTCTGCTAACCCAACATCACTGCCACACATAAACGTAGGAACAAGGCCAGCATTATGCACAGCCATTCGGGCCTTTTCGGACACCGATTGGCTAGACATAGGACTATCCAGTACTCCATTCATCGCATTACCCTTGTTCACTCTTCTCTCGATATCTTCATCTCACTTTCCATCCCTAGAAAACAAGCAACACTAATCTCAATCACGCATTCGGTCATAATCTCCTCTCTCTCAAAAACCATAGTTTTGGTTTTCTCCACATTCACCCTCATTCCCTTTCTTTCAAAAGCCTGCAATAGTCATTATAGCCACACAACCCTGTCGGACACCCCGAGAGATCCCGAACCAGTCAGAATTTTTCCCGTTTATTCTCATACATGCACTGGAATCCTCATAAAGTGATACCAGTGCACGTATAAGTTGACTCTCCAAACCGAACTTGGACAACACTTCCCATACATACTTTCTTACTACCCTATCATTCGCCTTCTCTGAATCTATGAAGGAGCACTACACGGACACAGAGCAATTCTTAGCTAAGCACTTTTCGGTGATGCTCCTTAAAGAAAAGATTTGATCCATATATCCAAATCCCTTTCTAAATACTGTTTGCACATCCCAAATTTTATCATTCGTTTCATTCATCACTCTTTCAATCAAAACCATTGCATACAATTTACCGACAATACTAAGTAGGCTAATTCCACGGTAGTTTCTAGCCTCCTGGTGTGATCCCTTTCTTTTATTTTCAGGCAGAATTACTGCTTTGCATCAGTCTTGTGGCACTTTGCCTCTCAACCAGCATTTTTGGAAAAGGAAGTACAACCAGGTAGTCGCCATCCCTTTACCAGCCCTCAGCATTTTGGTGTTTATCCTCTTATACCCTGCCACTTTTCTTAGTTCCATACTTTTTTGCTTTCATTATTTCTTCTATTCTAATCTCATTGTCACCAAAGTCACCCATCACGTCGTTCCAATCAACATTTCTGCCGATTGGCGACGAAATGGATGCATCTTTTTTTCAAAAAGTCCCTCAAAATAGTTCTTCCTTACTCGTTTCATGTTACTTTCATCCGTCGACAATTCAACCGGTTCATCTCTCACGAGATTCACTCTCATGTTTTGGGAAACTCCGTTTTCTTTCCGGAAGTATTTCCGTAATAACTTTTGATTAGTCCGGAAATTATCAGAAAGTTTTCTCTCACACCACTCTTGCAAATCACGCTTCTTTTTTAAATTTTCTGCTTTACCTCATTTTTTACTCTCTTATGATATATATACGACATATCTTCACTTTTCTCCACTACATCATCAGTTAGACTCGCATCCATACGTTTACAAGCTTTGGTCGCTAGTAAATCTAACCAAGCTTTCTTCTTATCTCCAACTGCCTCTTTCACATGTTTATCCCACTAACTTGTTGGTGGTCTATTTGTTCTTTTACTCAATCCACATACTTCCGTCGCACATTCAACCATTGATGATTTAAGCACATCCCATGCTTCTTCTATTTCCAATTAATCCTTGATCTCCACGCAACGTAGTCTATCTAAATATGTGTTACAATAATAATTATCTCAATAGTACAGTTAATAATAAAGTATCTATAAGGACATGACATAATCCGTCAATGCCAGGAGAATGAGGCTTTACCCCGTCCGCTATTTAAAAGCGTAATATGACGTTCATTTATTGTTATATGGCGATTTCTGATCTAATCAAACTGGTACTTCCCTAGTTTGACACACATATACTGTGAGTATTTATCGGGGTAGGCAGAGACTAGAAATCGCCACTTAGTACGATCCTGCTTCCATCTCGAGCTTCATTTGCATTACCCAACCTTTTCGTATCTTTTTTTTTTCAGCAATACAATTCTTTCAGCTGTTCGTTATTTGTTATGATTGCTTACGTCCCCCTAAAACTAAGATTATTTTTATTTACAAAAACAATTAGTAACAACATTTTGGTAATTTTTGATAGGCAAGTGTCACTCATGGAAATAAAGGATCATGTTTTGTAAGATTTAGTTTTCAACAAACTTCAAAAAAGGAAGTTTTGTAAATTCGATTGTGTGTATTTAGTTTTTGTATATTTGATACCGATAATTCTGTAAAAGGAAAAACCTTTTTAGTATCGAGGTATTCTTTTAATCTAATTTATTACTTTTCTTCTTCGGATTTTGAGTCATCTGATCTTGTAGTGTCATTCCAGGCCATGATTCAGACATACATATACTCATATATGCCTAGACAGGCAAAGAGTATTAATCGCCGCTTTGTATGATACGAAAAACTCAAGCTTCAGTTAGATTTATCAATCACTTAATTCATTGACGACAGCTTTGGCCGAGTGGATAGCTTCTCGGCCCAGAGGTGTCAGGTTCGATCCCTGCTGAGAGCAACATTTATGTGATAAGCATAAATTATTGTTTTTAGTCTTGGATTTTATTTTTACGTGTATTATATAATATTAAATATATCGTTGTGTAAGTATCAGTGTAAGTAGCAAACCTCTCTAGCTTCATTCACATCCATCAATCTTTTCATACATGCTCTTTTATTCTTCGTACTTCGGACACCTGCCTTTTTGAGCACATTTTCTATTTGATCTAAATGTGTCCTGCGAGGTCGTCCTCTACTAACATTACCTTCCACATTGGCTCTATAGATCTCTTTCACCACTTTACTGTCATCCATCCTCGATAGTCTCTGCCTACCCCAATGGGAACTAACGGCGTGAGAATATGTATGTATTTATGTATGTTCTTAGTTTGGGGCTAACTTGATCTGTTTATAATAGGTCCGTAAATATTTATATTTACATACTAAATGATACTTTTATTACAAATAAAATATCGTAAGGTCAGGCGAGATTATCAAGAAACATGTTTCCAAACAATATTCCCAAGTAATTTTCTCGTAAAACATATACATTTCGCTTCCAGAGCCACGAACCTATGAGAGGATTACATCAGTCCGCTTGGAGTGAACGACCTATATACCGGAAAGAGTTCGTAATACTGTGTAGCCAGTTGGATAGACGAGTTATATTTACCGCTGGGCCTTTTGCTAGATTGACCGTTGAAGCCTTTATTAATGTAAGTTATAAATATTCTTATTTGGATGAATGTTCGTAAATCTAAGTAGATTACTGTAAAGTCTGTTTAAAACTGTGAAATTTCGGATTCTATAATCAATCAGCTCTGTAGCAATACTCCATTTCTTTCTGCAGTTTCCGTTCTAGGTTATTAAGGGAAAGGGGATTTTTCAGTGGCTTTTGGGCGATGTGGCTATAGACCCTTTATCATAGATATAGAATCCATAGATTGGCAGTAAATGACAAACGTCATAGCATAAATGTCAACAAACTCCATATAGTTTGCCGGCAAGACCTCTCACGGACACGATAATGGCCTACAATAGTTTTGGCATCAAACATGAAAGAAAATAATAGTCTTGTTTACGCTAATTCTAGTATTGATATCTTAGCTTTTGTGATTTTTTGATATAGTTATTAATATTTAACAGCATCTTATTTAAATCAAATACTTATTCTTTAGCAAACATAAAATTTTAAGCCATTCATGTCCAAATTAAAACTTTAATAATTACCAGTCAATATGCTTTATTATAGATCTTAAAACAAATTTTTCATGATAGTTTATATGATAGATAACAAATATCTTCTATCATCATAATATTACAATTACTGTAAAGTTTACAAATTGACAAAAATAACAAATCCTTAAATTTTCTATAAATTTTAATAGAGCTAGTATGGAAACCTGTACCAATGCACCAAAAAAACAGCCCTCAGAGAGGAATGGCGACGAATTGTGCGGCGGGTCACCCAACCAAAATGACGACCACGACCACTCTGTCAAGAGTGTTACGACGAGGAGTATGGAAACCGCCATACTAATGTCACACACACATACTCATTTATTTATTTATTTATTGCATTCCATAGCTTTTTACGCACACTGTTGTACTTTTTTTGGTCCTGCCTGTCGTCTTTGTATTGTCAATCTATATACGTAAGTATAGCATACTGAATCTATGCCTTTTACAAACACTACTACGTTCCCCTAATTAAATATCAAAAGAGGTTGAGGAATTGCAAATTCTATAGCTTTAGCTCCCGTTTTTTTGTGATTGATAAGCCGGAATATAAATAAATTTTGTCTTATCTTTCGAAACAAACCACTTACTTTCTTTTCTTAATAATTTGGAGTTCGTTTTTACCATAGCTTTTATACCTCGTCGTTTTGTAAATGAAAGAATACTCATGCTGCTGTGTAGTGTCGGCTTAGAATAGCACTACCCCATTTCTTCCGGTGGGTGTACGTAAGAGGCGACTAACGGAATTGGGGCTTTTAAGGGATTTTCGGGCGATGCGGTTGGAGACCCATCACCAACCACCTTTATTTTACCATCTTTTCCCCACGCAACTTCCAAAAGTGGCTGAGGAATTTCTGATTCCTTAGCTCTGGCTACCCCTTTTAGGGATTTACAGCCGTGAGTACATGTATGTATGTATGTAAGAATACTCATATGCCGCCTAACGATAACACTTTTAATGTGAAAAATATTTCGCCATTTCCACGTTTTGATTCGCTCTTTAAGCTATTTATTTGGCCTACAGAGCAGTTCAATCACAACAAACGGCCCATCAATTCATAGATTATTTTTAGTATATGGAAACGTTCTTGGAACGATCAAATAGTTTTCGGAAATTCGTATACACTAAGAGTACACTGGAGAAGTAAACGTATGAGATAGGTTCCGATTACTTTTGGTGTATTGAATAACTTTATATCGATATTTATGTCCACAAATACGTCTATAATCTACATACTTATATACAAACAAATTCTTTAACAAGGGCTGAGATTAATGAGATAAGAAAGCGAAATTTGGCTATATAAGATCTCGTAAAATTAGATACTTAAATTTATTTTTTATTTTTCTCAATTCTAAACTGTGTGCTGTAATGAGAATTGGTATGTTTGTTCTCAAGTACAATTTAAATTACACTATGAGTATAAATATAAATTACATACATACATATACTCACGGCTATATTTCCCTATAAGGGGTAGCCAGAGTTGGTGATGGGTCTCCAACCGCATCGCCCAAAAATCCAATAAAAGGCCCCAATACCCTTAGTCGCCTCTTACGACACCCGTAGGTAGAAAGGGGTAGCGACATTCTAGACCGACACTACTCGGCTAAATACAAATTACCCAACCATTATTCTTCCTCTAGACTTTGCCATACTCAGGTAAATGAAGGAAATCTTCTTTCTTATTTAACTTAACATTAATGAGATTTCATTGTTTCAGATAATGAAAGGAGCTTATTCCTATTACACACTAACTAAATAAAATATTTCTGTAAACCAACAACACGTTTGTTTACAGAAATATTTTATTTACGCTTGAAAATGCCGGGAGTTCTTGGAGTCAAATAATTGCTATTCTTTTAATACTAAACCTTTGCCTAATAATACTAGATTTATCAGTATAGTGTACGCTTTTGCATTTGTTAGATTATGTTGTTGAGACACTGTGTTTTATTATTAAATGATTTTATCCAATCATAATCTTACATTATTTTGTAAATATTTAAAGTATTTATTTAGTTTGAAAGTAACATTTCATATAAGTAAAAAGTTGGTGTTTATTTTAGGTGATCAACCGTTGTAGCTCAGTGGGTAGAACAACCACCTATGATGCAGAGAGGAATGGGTCAAATCCCGACTCGGGTGGTCACCATTTTGTCTTCTCTAAAGTGTGGTTAATTTATCGAGGTTATTACCGGTGAGGGAAAAGATCGTGGGGGAACCCACATGGCTGAATTGTACAAAGTCATGTGACAGTGAATTCGTACATAACGATACATAGCATATACATATAACATATACAAAAGAATAGTTTTGTTATTTTAATATATTGCTTAAAAGAGAACAAATATACTTTAAAAGTTAAGCAAAAGTAGCTGTGTAGCGCCGGCTTAGAATAGCACTACCCCATTCTTCCGGTGGGTGTACGTAAGAGGCGACTAACGGTATTCGGGGCTTTTAAGGGATTTTTGGGCGATGCGGTTGGAGATCCATCACCAACAACTTTATTATACCATCTTTTCCCCACTCAACTTTCCAAAAGTGGCTGAAGAAATTCTAATTCCTTAGCTCTAGCTCTGGCTACCCCTTCCAGGGGGGAATTATAGCTGTGAGTGTATGTGAACGGCAGCAGCCCTTGTGCGTCTGCTCCACGTCCACGAAGTTGGTTCCGCCTCGCCGCCGCGGAGCCGCTCAGATGGTGGTGGTGGAGTTGTTGTAAAATATATTAGTAGACGCGCCTCTGGATTGCTCCAATTATTTCAGCCAGTGTCAGCGTGCTTCTGTTGAAACGCTTCAACAGTATGTATGTATGTTAAGTAAAAGAAAAAAAATAACAAAGAGTAAAAACACATTGAAAACTAAATTTAAGCATGTAACCTATTGCCATAATGGTTATCGGCTCAGCATGTGTGTCTGAAACGGTACATAGACCATTCCAAGACACGATGGTTTTCACACATTTACAATGGAAAAACAATATTAAAAGAAGCACTCGTTATAGCATGAACACTGAGCAATTACGCTTGTAATAAAAAATTTGTCGTTAACCAATTTTCTGCATAGTTTGAATGATACTTGTTAGTAAACACATTCACACAATATTCGATAAATAAATGTAAAAGTGTCTGAAGGTCTATCACTAACGATCTTTTACAATCATTAGCCTAATCAACTTCCAACAGCGGCTGAAGACATACAAATTCAGAAGCTCTGTCACCTCTTTTAGAGATTTATAACCGCAAGTATAATAGTATGTATGTTTCAATGGATGTAAATTAGATTTTGTTGATTTAAAACCATATTGTAGCCTTTTTTAGGGTTTCAAATCCAAACGGAGCCGTGTAGTGTCGGCTTAGAATAGCACTACCCCCATTTCTTCCGGTGGGTGTACGTAAGAGGCGACTAAGGGTATTGGGGCTTTTTAAGGGATTTTTGGGCGATGCGGTTGGAGACCCATCACCAAACACCTTTATTTTACCATCTTTTCCCCTCTCAGCTTCCAAAAGTGGCTGAGGCATTTTCAATTCTTCAGCTCTGGCTACCCCTTTTAGGGATTTATATCCCTGAGTATATGTATGTATGTATGTTTCAATGGATGTAAATTCGATTTTGTTAATTTAAAACCATAGTGTAGCCTTTTTAGGGTTTCATATCCAAACGGAAATTCGGTTGTGTAAGTTCTGAGGCCTAGGAATTTCTTATTGTAAAGTTCTGATCTTCCGTTTTATTAGTAAGTATGTACTTATGTATGTATTAACCTCGGAACAATATATTTAGGATATTTTAGGTAGCATCTCTACCATAAATATTTCATTATAAAAACTTCGAATAATATACGAATAATTTAATTGCGATGATTGATTTCATTTTGAATAGTCAGTGCTTCAATTTACATCCATAACCAAACTAATCATATCGCCAATCATGATAGATTTTTTTCACTTCATAGTTTAGAACAAAATAACATAACATAAACGTTCACGCCGTTTATCCCCGAAGGGGTTGGCAGAGGTACCAATACTTCTGAACTCACATGGCAGCACCATCTAGTGTCCAGAGAAGGTACCCACGTTTTGCTTAGACAGTGTACTCACGTGATAAGGGGCAGGCCTATTGCCGTTTTTGTTAACAGAGCAACATCTGAAATCCTATAGGAACAACTTGCTAAATGAACACTGTTGATTTTTGGTAGTCACCTTTTATTATGTCATATTCAAATTATAGGTTAGGTTAAGGTTGCACATAATTCAAATTAACTTAAAACCCAGCAAAGTGAGGTGTGAACTAAAACCAATATTATCAAATGTTTTAGGTTTCTTATCACATATTCGTTTTCGTCTTTCGGAGAAAACGAATATGTGATTAAAATTTATTGGTAATAGTTCAAACATACATACATACATATACTCACGCCGTTAATTCCCATTGGGGTAGGCAGAGACTATCGATCGCCACTTTGTACGATCCTGGCAAACCTCTCTCGCTTCGTCTACATCCATCAATCTTTTCATACATGCTCTTTTATTCTTCATACTTCGGACGCCTGCCTTTTTGAGCACACTTTCAATTTGGTCCAAGTGTGTCTTTCGTGGCCGTATCTACTAACATTACCTTCCACATTAGCTCTATAGATACCTTTTACCAATTTCCTATCATTCATCCTCTCGATGTGCCCAAACCATCTCAACATTCCTTTTTCTATCTTACTTACAATATCATCTTTTATACCACACCTTTCACGAATCACAAAGAGTTCGAACACATTTCTTATTAACAAGCTAAACTAACTAGGGACTAAACTTTACCACATTCAACCATATTCTAGAAAAGAGCGTATTTAGCGAAGTGTACAATCTGTGAAATATATATTTTGTAAAATGCACACTTTACTTTATAGTCCTTCTGAGAAATCATTTTACTGCAAAATGTACATGATTAGTTGAGTACTAACTCATGTGCACATTTTGCGTAAGACTCTTTGAAAGTTTCTATATTTATTCAAACTATTAATGCTCAGAAAATTGTATGTGGTTTATTTATGAAGGTTTTTCACATCATATGAAGATTTATTTCTGAGAAATGATCCAAATGTGAAATAAACATGTTAAGTTGAGTATTTATTTGCTTAACCAGACTCTTTGAAAGTTTCTGTTTTTCTACAAACGATACATTTTCAGTAAAAACTGATCGTGATTTATTTATCAAAATTGTTGACTGTTAATAAAAATATTGCAAGCTATATTTAGTTATAGTCAGTCATGTGTAGGTGTAACGACAAAAATCTGCCGCTTACAAGTGAATAAACTTTCAAGCAAAATTAACAAAAATGACACTTGATACTCAGAAGTATTAGCTTAAAGATTTACATTGCAAAAGATAAGACGAAAGTAATACTGTATGCAACAAAGACTGTAGTAAGGCTGTACTTTAATAAGCGCCGTATGTACAGTCCCATTATTTCCGTCGAGCTCGTGTCTACACATACGGCTAACGAGTTGCCAACTTGCCAACAACAAACAAACTAACGCTGCTCTATCGCAATCAACCTCCTTACGGCAGCCATTTTGAATGAATCGACACGATGTTTCACTTATTTATACGTTTTTTGTTGTGTACTTGAAATAAAGACGGTCTTTTATTTCAAAAATATGTATTAGAAAATATTTGCCATTCAAACGTCAGAGAATAGTTTAAATTCTTTTTTCAGACCTACTAAATAAATATACAAAGTATTATAACTGGTGGTCTCGGCTTTGAATAGCACTACCCAATTTTTTTGTAAATGTTCAAAGAAAAGCGACAAAGGGCATTGGGCTTTTCAAGTGATTATTGAGCGATACAGTTGCAGAACCATCACCAACAACATATATTTTACAATCCTTCCGAACTCAACCTCCAAAAGTAACTAAAGAATTTTTATTTCTGAAGCTGTGGCTACCTCTTCCAGAGATTTGCAGCCGTAAAGATCCTTAATTTGAAACCAAAGCCAATTGTACTTCTTCACACACAGCCCATATATGACCCCACCAAGGGGCTTGAGCCTACCCTATATAGGGCGATTTGGCCATAGTCTATTCTATTGTACTTCTATTGAAGAACATATTATCTGTAAAATAGTTTAACTGTGATGTACATTAATGAGTTCTCTATTCTATTCTACTCAGTATGTATGTATGTAAATCTCAGAAAAACCAGTTTATCAGTTCCGAAGGATTATTGTCAGAAAGACCGTTCCACAGGAGTTATATGTTAATGACAAACACAGATTTCAAACTCCTGAAATCAATTAACATTGATCGCCATTTAGTACAATCCTGGAAAACCTCTCTAGCTTTGTTTACATCCATGAATCTTTTCATACATGCCCTTTAAATTATTGATGATTATTTTCCGTGCATTAATAAAGACATAAGTAAAATACAAAACCAGGAACCCAAAACTTCACAACGGATAAAATAAAGAGCAATACATCCATTTTGAAATAACAGAGCGTGACTAAAATATGAGTGTATGTATTCGGCGGTGCATTGTTTAAATTTATTCCGTTTTAAAATAACACTAGCAGTTTTTATGCTTCTGGTATTTGAGTGTTAGCTCGAAGATATAAAAGCTTTTATTTGGGCAAAATGTATGACTTTTAATGGCGCTACAAATTTAATTGTTTCAAGAGCAACAACACTTAGATTGGCACGACTTTTTTCGTATATATATTTCACTCCGTTTCCTTAATGCTGTTAAGTGTTGGCTTGGAATGGTACTAACCTGTTTCTTTCTGTGGTGTTTTAAAATGTGATTTAAGGTACCATCTGCTGTTAAAGTAATAATTGTGAGATGAGGTTGAAAACTTCACATCAACCACCTTTTATTAAAAAGTCCTTACTTTATTTCAAAAGTGGTCCAAGTGTTTTTTTTTTTTGACAATAATATACTTATTTTTCTACTATTATCGACCTTACCGCATTTGCTTAAGACCTATTATTTATTGCAAGATCTAGCACGCTACTATCAGTGAAACATGCTTACAAACATTTGGAAATCTTATTTAACATAGATATATAAACTTTGATTATGATCGCAGATAATAAATGTATAACTCACTCCAATAGTTCCCATTGGTACTCCAATTGTTTTAAAAATTTGACGATACATACATTTACTTACGCTATTATTTCCCATCTGGGTAAGCAGAGATCCCCACCTTGAACGATCCTGGAAATTCTCTCAAGCTTCGTCCACATTCATAAACCTTTTTATACTCTTTTTTTAGGGCAATCTCTGTTTGACATAAATGTTTCCTTCGTTGTCGTCCTCTAAAATTGTTACCAACCTTGATAAGTAAAAATCATTTACGGTAGCTTATCTACCAAGGCAAATATTGCATATGCTCAAGGCCATAAATCACAAAAAGGGATAGCCAGCGCGTCACAGCTAAAAAGTCTTCAGCCACATTTGGAAGTTGATAGACGTTGGAAAATTTAAATTATCGGTTTTGATGTTTTTCTATAGCATTGGCCAAAAAACACATAAAAAAGCCCGGAAAATCTGTGAGAAAAACTCTAAAAGTACAGTAAAAAGTAATCGAAAAATTCCTTGTCACATCAGTTTAAAATCGCACTCTCTCCTTACATTAGTATCTTATGAAGTGACAAATGATTATATCACTGACGAGGTATTTTTTATATCACGAATCTGGCTACCCCTTTAAGAGATTGCAGTTACAATACACACATTATGGGTTTGGTTTTTTGTTATGGGCTTTTGTTTCGTTACATCAATAAGCATTGATTATTTTGTATTGAAGATCTATAATGTAAAAATTATATCGAAAATTGTATTTATTATTTTGAAAAAAAATATGAGAAATTGTGGCAAAGAGTTTCTGTCGTCTTTTTCTCTTTACAAAATACCTCGGAAGCGATGTAAATTCAATTTAATTTTAGATTAATGGACGTTTAGTAAATAAAATTCTTATTTTAACATTCAAAAAAATATATTTATTTTTTATCTTTTATTTTGATACAATTATAAGTAAGGAGGTTCCGCATTTAATTTTATAAGTTTTTTTTTAAAATGAGACGGGAGTCAGAAGTGAGAAAGACATTGACCACGCATAAGAAGATAAATTAAGAAAAGGTTTGTTAGTATCAAACTAAGCGGCTATTGATAGTCTCTGCCTACCCAGATGAGAATTGGTATCAGTAGTAAGTATTCTTTAGATTGAATAATATATACTAAGCTTTATTTTGACTAATTATATGCTTATATTTTATTAATTTCTGTGTATGAATTATATTAGTATTTTGTTTTGTATTGTGTTTATGTATTATGTATGAATGAGACCGTATGTCATTTTATTGTCTGGTGCTAACTGAAAATCAGTGTTGTGAGGTTACACTCACAACAATACGCTGAGTTAGCAACCCTTTCGTTGCAAGACTTTTTAATTTTTATCTGGATTTACTGTACTTGTTGTTTGTTTTTGTGTTTAAGTGTTTTAAATTTGTTTGCAAGAAATAAATATTTTCTTTTTTTTTTCTTCTATTTTATATAAAAATCATTTTCTTTTTTAATACAAAAATTTCTTTACTTAAATCAAAACTAACATTGCAGTGTTAGTACCGAATGCCTAAAGCTACATCTGAATCTTATGTAAATTTATTTTTCATGTCCAAATATTTAATGAAAATACATAAACATTTTAGTACTCACATAAGAAGACCACTATAAAATAAAACTTTTCGTATTTTATGATTAGATATTGTTTTGTAGATCGAGCTTATGTTTTAAAAATTTGGTCTTTACTATTGGTATTTTAGCACCAAAATATTTAAAGAATTTCTTGTAAAGTAACGAGGTGTGAGAGATACTTTAATTGTATGTATTTTTGTGGCTTAGAATAGCACTAACCTATTTATTATTTTACAGCCTTTTCCCCACTCAACTTCCAAAAGTGGCTGAGGAATTTATAATTCCTTGGCACTAGCTACCCCTTCTAGGGAATTATAGCCGTGAGTATATGTATATGGATGTATTTATTAACATAGGTGTTGTAAGACACGATTTATAAGCTTGGGACTTTTTAACACGCTTATATTAGCTTCATCTTTATGTATGTATGTAACCAACTACTGTAAACTCAATTTTGAGTTTTAAACAGACCCCTTTTGATTCAAAACTTGTACATTTGTCGAGAATCTTGGTCAATGTAATAAATCATAGGTTTATCCCAATATCGTGATTAAGTTTGCCAGGATTAAATAATTTCAGATGATTCAGTACTAAAAAGTTAACAATAACTATAGTTTAAAAAAACTGAAAAACACGCTTTTGAAGCACATTAAAACAAAAAGTGAAATTATTTTTTAGTTTTTGGTTTATTGTGTCATTACTTTTGTCAACTGGCTGGACTCAACTTCCAAAAGACGCTGAGTAAATAATCTATACCTTTTACAGATTTTTGTCGCGAATATATTTTTATACTAAATGTATTGTTTTGCTGTGTAGTGTTGGCTTAGAATAGCACTACCCCATTTCTTCCGGTGGGTGTACGTAAGAGGCGACTAACGGTATTGGGGCTTTTTAAGGGACTTTTGGGCGATGCGGTTGGAGATCAATCATCAACAACCTTTATTTTACCATCTTTTCTTCACGCAACTTCCAAAAGTGGCTAAGGAATTTCTAATTCCTTAGCTCTGGCTACCCCTTCTAGGGATTTATAGCTGTGAGTATATGTATCAAAAAACTGAACAACACGCTTTTGAAGCGCATTAAAACAAAAAGTGAAATTATTTTTCACTTTTTGGTTTATTGTGCTTCAAAAGCGTGTTTTTCAGTTTTTTTAAACTACATTTATTAAGTCATTACTGTTGTCAACTCACCAAAAGACGCTGAGTAAATAATCTATACCTTTTACAGATTTTTGTCGCGAATGTCAGAATTTCTAATTCCTTAGCTCTGGCTACCCCTTCTAGGGATTTATAGCCGTGAGTATATGTATGTATGTATTTTTTTGCTTAGTAGACTCAGTCTAGAAACTTTCAGATCCATGTTCCATTTACAGATTTCAAGTCACGTTCTGAAGCCGTATCATAAATCCAGCAGTCAAAAAACATCTGCAGACCACAACTTCGAATAAAAATGTAAATTTATCACCACACCTCTACCCTTGAGGTGTCGACAGCGATTTGTGATATAAAGCCATCAAAGTTTTATACGTTTTATAATTTTATGACCAAGTTTGAAGCAATCGAAAATGTAACTTTACTAGCTACGAGTATTGCCTGTGTTTTACTAGAAACGGAGTTTTTTCGGAGTTTACATAAATACGTATACTCACGCCTATAAGGGGTAGCCAGAGCTTTGTAATAAGAAATTCCTTATCCACTTTTCGAAGTTGAGTGGGCAAAAGATGCTAATATAAAGGTCGTTGGTGATGGGTCTCCAACCGCATCGCCCAAAAAATCCCTTAAAAAGCACCATTATCTTTAGTCGCCTTTTACGTATACCCCCGGATAGAAATGGGGTAGTGCTATTCTAAGCCGACACTAAACGGCACTCTCTATATCTCGAACAAAAACTCAAACATTTACGCCACATATCCGGTCAGGGTTGGCAGAGGTATTATGCTTTGTTAAAATGTCAATTTGATTGTTTACATATAGATAGTGCTAACGATTATCTATATACATCTATACATATAATAAATCTGTAGAAAAGTAATTTTTGTACATTGAAGAAATTGAAAAAAAAAATAGCCAGCGTGTGAACAGATAAGTAACAGAACCCATTTCCATCATTTTTAAATTTTTTGTCTGTTTGTCTGTTTATATGTTTGTTTGTGCGCGCAAAACGTAAAATCTACGAATTTAATGCTGAAAATGTTTATATACAAAAATTAAACGTAACTTGAGGTATAACTTAGTTTTTGTTTCATCGAAATCGGTTCACTCTATCAAAAGATATGATTAATTTTGTGAGTTCAAGAAGAAAAATATTACGTTACGCAATTCAGTATAGTACTTGCAACGACATCTTAAGTCTAAATATAGAACTAATGTTGATAGTTGGAATCCAAAGTCCGATAGATGGCGTTGTGCAAAAATAAAATAAAGAACCAAAATAAAATAAAGCAAAAATAAAATTTGCATTTTTTTAGCCCCTTTAACCCCTTATTTTAAAGTCGGTTAAAGTAATAGAAGCTACAGGAAACAAGCTAGGCGAAATTAATACAAGCTGCCAATATCAAGTGAATTCGCCGACTATGAAAATAACTGAAATGCTTTTAATTATTATCTTTACTTAGTTTCTTAAATTAGGCTTATTAATATTAATATATTATGTAAATAGTCTGCCTATTAATAAACTTAATTTGGTGAGCATAATTTTGAAATTCTTAGCCATTCTTCAAATGCACGTCACTTCACAACCAGTTTTCGTGAACGTTTATAATAAAAAACTGAATTTTGGTCTACATTAAACACCAAACCTCTCTGGCTTCGTTTACATCCATCAATCTTTTCATACATGCTCTTTTATTCTTCATACTGCGGACACCTGCCTTTTTGAGCACGTTTTCTATTTGATCCAAATCTGTCCTCCGAGGTCGTCCTCTACTAACATTACCTTCCACATTGGCGATAAAAAAAGTGTCAAGTACAAAGTGGCGATCGATAGTCTCTGCCTACCCCAATGGAAACTAACGGCGTGAGAATATGTATGTATGTATGTATTAAACACCAGAAACATAAGACATCTTTTAAGTTCTACTTTTTTTAACACTAAAATGATGTAGTGACCTTAGTGACTAACCTTAATTTAGTTATATTTGCATATTATACATACATACATATACTCACGACTATAAATCCCTAGAAGGGGTAGCCTGAGCTAAGGAATTAGAAATTCCTCAGCCACTTTTGGAAAATTGAGTGGGGAAAAGATGGTAAAATAAAGGTTGTTGGTAATGGGTCTCCAACCGCATCGCCCAAAAATCCCTTAAAAACCCCCAATACCGTTAGTCGCCTCTTACGTACATCCACCGGAAGAAATGGGGTAGTGCTATTCTAAGCCGACACTACACAGCTACTACAGTGCATATTATGCCACTGATAAATCGATTTAATTCAATGTATTATCATAGTACAACCAACAACCGTAAACCCTAATAATAGTAAAGTACCTTTTTTGAGCGGTTTTATTTAGCTTACCCCGTTTGTTTTATTCTTTCTTGAGTGAAATTTAGTAATTTAGTTTTCACCCCCTTCCTGTCAACCGGTTAATATTTCTTTTCGGAAGGAAAAGACGTGATGAGCTCGAAGCAAAGAGTGATGAGCTCAAGGCCCGACCACCTGCGGCCATCAATAATAACTACCTATATATTGGAGGGGTACTGATTTTTCAACATACGTCATAGAACATTTGTCGGAAAGATTGGCTATGTCAGTCACATGAGAGCACATGAACACACTCTTAATAGCCGGATACCAGAACTTGCTGTGGCCGAAATCGGGCGGGATTGATATATGATCTATGTGCAAAATTCCGAAGTGTTAAAAACAAAAGGGCTTTATAAATATATTGATGCATTATGCAGATCTGCTAGGATCGTACAAGGTAGCGATCCTTAATCTTCGGCTAACCCTGTAACTGTATCTAAATAAACACTAATTCAAATGAGATACACACAGTTACGACCTTTTATTATTTCAACTGGATAATGGCTACTGTAATTAATTAAATATCATTATAAAATACTCAATAGTTCCTACATCACAATAAGTGTGCGCATTAGATTTCATTGGTTCTTTATTTTATTTCAAAAAGGTGATATACTCTTAACTAAACGACGTTTTTTTGTTCTCGACAATCACGCGAACGAAGTCGCGGGCACAGCTAGTTTATGAATATATATAGCCAAGCTTATCATAAGATCATCATTATATGTTTTGATATGAGTGAAAAAAAAAGAAAAATTCTAATAAATGAAGAATAAATAAAGGAAAGGAAAATTTCAACACAGGCGGGAATCGAACCCGGGGCCTCGGGTATACGCCCCCGTCGCTCTGCCAATTGAGCCACCGTGTCAATGGCTGCCAGCGCGAAATTCTTCTATCCTTCATTTCTTTTACACGTTTAATTAGTGTTGGCGTTTTCTACCTCCGAATTTTTTTCACTAATTCGGAAGGCCACTTGTCTACCTTTTCATCACATAATTTAAATCTTTTTGTTCATGAAAACCTCATGTGAGGATTATTACTAATAAATCAAGAATAAGCAAAGGAAAGAAAAATTGTAAAAATGTAAAATGAATAAAGGATAGAAGAATTTCGCGCTGGCAGCCATTGACACGGTAGCTCAATTGGCAGAGCGACGGGGGCTTAATTTTTTCTTTCCTTTATTTATTCTTTATTTAGTAGTAATAATCCCCTCATGAGGTTTTCATGAACAAAAAGATTTAAAAAAGAAAAATTTGTTGACAAACAACGTGTATTTTTTTTACAACGCTGACCTTATTCATTTCATAAGATATTCTACGTTTAAATCTTTGCTTTAAATTACATGATCTTCTACCAAATTATGTAGCTCCTAAATCAATACTCGTCAAAGTCATCCTAATTAAGAGAGGTCGCACTCATTAGTAAGGCTTTACTGCGTCCTTAATTATCAAGTCTCTTTGTTGGATAAAACTATTTGTCTTAAAAAGCTCTTTTTCTTGCCGAAGAAAACTTTTTCCGCTCAATTAAAGATGAACAATTTATCCTTAATTAGTTAACTGAAGTGCAATTCTGCTTACGATGTAATACGTTACTGTAAAATAAATATGATGATTGAACAGAATGAGAAAAGGCTTTGCAAAATAAGTTGATTGATCTTCAGATCAAGCACGAGCGCTATTTTATCGACACGATAACGGTTAGAACGAGATGGCAGTATTCGATACTAAGTAAGTGCGTAAGAGATGGCTACTTTATTCCACGCGATAACTAGTTTAAACGGCTCATGCTTGCCCTGCTGGGAACATATGGGTATACCACAGGTCCTAAAGAGGGATTCATGCGGGTCGATTGTGTTGCTTGACAAATTGACTCGCTTAATCACATCGCTTGCCTATTTACATAGGTGACTAAAATTGCCTGAGGCCCGGTCATTTCCTTTGAAAATATTGAGCAAAAGGGGTGTTCAATTCGGAATTGAACATACATACATATACTCACGGCTATAATTCCCTAGAAGGGGTAGCCAGAGCCAAGTAATTATAAATTCCTCAGCCACGTTTGGAAGTTGAGTGGGGAAAAGGTAAAATAAAGGTTTTTGGTGATGGGTCTCCAACCGCATCGCCCGAAAATCCAATAAAAAGTCCCAATACCCTTAGTCGCCTCTTACGACACCCGTGAGTAGAAAGGGGTAGCGACATTCTAAGCTAGCACTACACGACAAAATCGGAATTAATAACAGTTAGTTATAGAGTTAGCAGAATTGGTTTAATTACACTGCAAGGCTTGAAACATAAATAAATATATTAAATACCTTAAGCATCCTTTTGTACTTACTGACTATCTAAACAGCCCTTTTTAAAAGGGAAGTAATCAAAGTTATAAAGTTTTTCAGAACGTTAGTAATTTAACTAGTTTGAAGTTAAATGAAATTGTCGCAATGTAAAGTCAACTTTTAATAACACCGACTCACTTTTTCTCGATTTTGACTTTACAAGGCCGAGTTTGAGTTTTAGAGCTTTTCAAGTGTATGTTGAACGATATGACTGGAGACAGATGGGTCTTTAGGATGAGATAGGATTAACAATGACTAATCCGTTATTGTTCAATATTTTCCCCACTAAACTTCCAAAAGAGTTTACATACATACATACATATACTCACGGCTATAAATCCCTGAACGGGGTAGCCAGAACTTTGGAATGAGAAATTCCTCAGCCACTTTTGGAAGTTGATTGGGGAAAAGATGGTAATAATAAATGTTTTTGGTGACGGGTCTCCAACCACATCGCCCAAAAATCACTTTAAAAGCCCCTATACCCTTAGTCGCCTCTTACGATCACCCACGGGTAGAAATGGGGTAGTGTTATCCTAAGCCGACACTACACAAAAGAGTTTCTGGTTTTTTATTCTAAAACGACGTCTTCTGTTAGGGGTACAGCTGAGAGCATGTGTATGTATTTATGTGAAATACTTGTAATGACCTAAATACCATTAGGACAATGGCGTTCAATAAAAAAAATACATGTTACGCCATTTAAATTACGTGACTAGTTCCCATTGCTGTTGGAAGAGACTATCGGATTGATTTTGTAAAAAATACTGAAAACCGATTAGTGCTTCTTTCCCTTTCATCAATATTTTCATATGTCTCGTGATTATGTAATATTTACACACTTCAGAAGCCTATACTTTCAGCGCATTTTTAGTGCTAAACAACATAGTAAAATAAACTTTAACACCAAGTTTCAAGTTACATTATAGTCCGGTCGACAGGTGGTTTCAGATAGAAAAAGGTCGGAATTTAATGAAACTTGGAGATATTGTTCAGGGATGGTTAATTAACATTTTGTCAAGTTTTGGACCTCGAGGACCCTGTGCAAAAAGAGGAGGGAGGGGAGAACTGCAAAAATCTCGACCTTTCATCAGTTTTTCGTCAATTACCTTTTTTCCATACATCCTACGACAAAAGCGTTCAGAAACATTTTGTAGTACGTAAAATTATCTACAATTTGAGTACTCACATATGTCTGTATGTCAATTCCTTAATGAGATATGGCGCTTCGCAGAAAAGATTTTTTTCCGAAATTCACTAAAAATACCTTAAAAAAGCAGAAACCAACCTTATTTCTTATTTTAATAATAATAATTGTTGTTATTATGGTCTGTATTTTTGAACCCCCCCCAATCCACCCTCCCTTCCTCACCTAACCCCAATTCTCAAAAGCTTATTTTCTACTGTAATTTCATACCAATCATATATCATGTCGGTAATATTGGTATTGACATTAGTTACTTTTTAGACTGATATTCCCTCTCCCTCTCCTTCCCTCCACTACATAATTGCAAAAAAAGACCTTTCGTAAACAAATTGATGATTTAATAATTAGAATGATATTAACAAAATTAAGGTTTTGACAAAGTATACACTAGAGGCAACAGAGATATTGTTGAAAGGTCTCTCATACATAGTAGATACGCATTTGTACTTATTACAGTTCCTGTCGAGATTTTTTAGCCGTTGGTTCTGCTTCTAATTGCTCGTCGTCCTCCTGCACAATCAGGCTGTTAAGGACGTCCTCGCCGTCGTCGTATTCGTCGATTATGTCTGACGAGTCCTCCTCGTTCAAATCAGTTGCAGAGGCGTTTTCGCAGGAGTGGCCTGTGCAGTACTTGCACATAGCTGAGCATCTAAGACCTGCTTTCTTGCAGCTGCAAGCTCCGGTGCTACAGCCTTTGCTGCACTTGCAGGAAACAATTTGGAGGATGTTATCTGGCGCAGCAATTTTCGTTGTGGGGATTGGTAGTACCCCTCGCGTGGTTAGGCTCCAGCCCCAAACTGATGGGCGAAGTTCATTACCTAACCACGCTTGTACTTGCTGGTATGTGCGGAGGGAGTGGTAATTGGCAGCGTCCCTTGTCGGTGGTAGGCGGGCTAGTTCCAATTTAGCCTTCGTCACTGATCGTGTAAATAATCGGTACCGCAAGTCGTCAAGGTTGTCATTGTCAATATTGCCTCCATAAACTACTACCAGGAACTTTTCTCCAGCGTCCTTGATTTGCTGAGGAGTAGCGTTTGATGTAAGAAACGGAGCCACTACTGCAGAGAGGGCGGTATTCTTCATATAGGTGCTGCAAATTTTGTTCTTCCCTAATCCATACGGTGCTGACGTGGTATCACACCCACTCACTGCGTCGAGGAAAAGTATATCTTTGGGAGGAAAGGAACAGGAACTAGGTGAGTAGATGACACTAGGATCACCACCTCTTCCACTTTTCTGAAGATAGATGTTCTTTATGGACATACCCAATGCCGTCAACAGAATAAGTACGTCAACATCTTCAACAATAATAATGACGCTGTCGAATTCGCTAGCTTTGGATAGGGCGGTGTTGACGATCAACACGTCGGCGTCTTCATGTGCTTGCTTCACTTCGATGCTAGCTCACGCTGAATTTCGGAAAGAAATATTTTCTGCGAAGCGCCGTATCTCAGTAAGGAATTGACATACAGACATATGTGAGTACTCAAATTGTAGATAATTTCACGTACTACAAAATGTTTATGAACGCTTTTGTCGTAGGATGTAAGGAAAAAAGGAAATTGTCGAAAAACTGACGAAAGGTCGAGATTTTTGCAGTTCTCCCCCCCTCCTCTTTTTGCACAGGGTCCTCGAGGTCCAAAACTTGACAAAATATTAATTAACCATCCCTGAACAACATCTTCAAGTTTTATTAAATTCTGACCTTTTTCTACCCAACTCCACTTCTTGCGACTTGTCGACCGGACTATTAATAGTTTTGTAAATCATTCACTTAACCTAACAAAAGCAAATCATATATTTTATTTATAAGATACAATGCAAGTAACAAGTACGTAACATTTCAGACGAATCCCGTTCACTTCCTTTACCCTTCCAGAAGTATAAAGTTTTGTATACTTTGAATTGTTCGGATATCTTCCAAGATTTACGGGTCAACTCACAATATTGAAAGCGTTTCAAAATTTTACCTCAAACGACCTTTTAAGGTGGAAGATTGTTTCACACTTTCTTAGGCAATCTTTGTATTGGTTCTTAAAGGTTGAGCCTTTCTTAAACGTGTCTTTTAAGATCGCTGACCTATTAAATAAATTATATTTTAAGGGTAATCAAGACACCCATAATCTGGAAATAGAATGTCTTCATCTTCAGAGGAATTGCTTAAAATAATAAGTTAATATAAGATGTTTTTATTTATTTTTTATCATAATAATACAATTAGTTAGATACAATCGATTCTGATAATAATTTATACACTACTCACCAATACCATTATATGAAAACTGATAGTTTAAGCCTTTTTTGTTTATTGTTGCCTGAAATACAGGTAAATTACCTAGCTCAGGAACAGGAATATGTTATATTTTGTACTTTAAATAACTAACGTACTTTTGAAAACTGAATAAATTTTCTATTATTTATTATTTATTTTATTATCTTAATCGACCCTTTTTCAACTTAGCTTATTTTTAATACAGATACATATAATGTGAGTGTCGGTATCTTATAATACCCGCTTAGTACTCAATATATAGTAATAAGTTTGTAGACATTCAAGTAACACTTTTCTCATCTCATTGTATGTCTGTTAGATGTTTAGAGTAGAATTGATACCCTTAAGTTAACCGAAGCATGTGTGAAGATGTATTTAGTTTACAGATAGCTGATATAATTTTGGCAGCAGATTCGAACATGACATAACATATACTCACGCCATTAGTTACCATTGGGGTAGGTAGAGACCTCAGATAGCCACTTTGTACGATCCTGACAAACTTCTCTAGCTTTGAACATATACATATTAATAGCAGACCTTTTAGCCATCACACACTATCAAGGGAGATGGCGTACCACACGCATATGTTAGTGACGGCATGAAAGTCCAATATGTAGAACACCCGCCCGAAAACAGAAGGGCGTGAGTTCCAATCCTGAGTCGGGCCTACACCAATTTGTCTTTTCTAAAGTCATATGTGTGGTTAATTTATCATGGTTGTTAACGGTGAGGGAAAACATCGTGAGGAAACCCACATAGCTAAGTTGTACTTAGTCATGTCACAGTGTATTCGTACAAAACGGCGATAGGACTGCCCCCTATCACGGGTGTACACTGTCCAAGCAAAACGTGGGTACCTTCTCTGGACACTAGATGGCGCTGCCATGTGAGTTCAGAAGTATTGGTACCTCTGCCAACCCCTTCGGGGATATACGGCGTGAACGTATATGTTATGTTACGTATATGTTCTATTTTAAAACGATAATGCAGTATTTTCTTCCAAATATCACTCAAAAACTGTAACAGTGTGCAAGTAGAGTTGTGGGTAGTTCCAGGGATAGTTATCACCGTCTAACCTCGCATAAAACAGAAATTAAGATTTAAGCTCTCTCACATTTGGAACCGCGCCAAAGTTCAATTAATTTTACACATGCCTCGGTTAACTTTACGGTATTCAACTACACTCTAAACATGCCGCAATAATGTAGACATATTCAATTTATTATAAACCGAACGAAATATTTGTAAACGGTATTTAAGGAATTTATCATGGTTGTTAACGGTGAGGGAAAACATCGTGAGGAAACCCATATGGCTGAGTTGTATTTAGTCATGTGATAGTGTATTCGTACAAAACGGCGATAGGCCTGCCCCCTATCACGTGAGTACAATGTCCATGCAAAACGTGGGTACTCTGAACACCAGGTGACAAGTTCACGTGATTTTCTGAAGTATTAGTACCTCTGCTAACCCCTTCGGGGATATTCAGCGTGAAAGTTTATGTTATGTATATTCACTTGAAATTGCCCCCGAATTCCCGATTGTGAGCAAATATAGTCAAATCAACACTTGACTCGTCCTTCATTGTCAGTACGTCACAATAGGTTTAGCAAGCATTCCGTTCTAATTAAACAGCCATCGACATTTCGATATACTAGCGTGTATAGTCCCAACACTACGTTATCGATTAACAGTTGACAGTTGACCGTTTCACTAGTTTGGGCATTGTGTGGAAGTTAATGTTTTACTTATTTGTAGATTATAACGTTAACAGCTAAATGGTACGGAATGAACAAAAAAAACTAATTTTATAGAATAGCATGTAAAAGTTTTGAGTTGTCGAATATATAAAACTTTTTGTTAGTTATCTTATAAATGAAAAATACTATTAAGATGTCGAAAATTAATGCATGGTGTTGCATCTCCAGTCACATATCTGTCAATTGCTTAAATACCCCTTAGAAACCATAAATGATATAATTTCAAGAGTTCCGAAATAAATCTAATATTATAACAATTATAAGGCGGGATCTTGCAGAAAAAACTGTACTAAGCATATAAATCTGCATTTGAATATGGTAACACATGTCACCTTAAGTTCAAAATCTATTTTTTTTACCTGCACACATACAAACATATACTCACGACTATGAATCTCTTGAAGGGGTAGCTAGAGCTAGGGAATCAGAAATTTCTAACCACTTTTGGAAGTTGCGTGGGGAAAAGATGGTGGAATAAAGGTTGTTGGTGATGGGATTTGCATTCTATCTGAAAAGGTAGACAAGTGGCCTTTCGAATTAGTAATAATTCGGAGGTAGGAAACGCAAACACTACTTAAACGTGTAAAAAGAAATAAAGGATAGAGGAATTTCGCACTGGCAGCCAATTGACACGGTAGCTCAGTTGGCAGAGCGTCGGGGCGTTCACCCGAGATCGCGGGTTCGATCCCCGCCTGTGTCGAAATTTTTCTTTCCTTTATTTATTCTTTATTTATTAGTAATAATCCCCACATGAGGTTTTCATGAACAAAAAGATTTAAATTATTATCTGTACCATACATATAGAATAGACTAGAATGGAATAGAAAACTCTTTATTGTACATCAAATATGGAAAAACAATTACAAATACACAGAACGAATTAACAAAAGTACAATTGGCGGTCTTATCACTAAAAGCGATCTCTTCCAGACAACCTTTGAATGGAGAGGTCAATAAATTAGAGTCATGTGAGAAAGATGTACAACAACATGGTGAAACTGATAACTATGCGTTAATCTGCACAAACAATACAACAATCCAGTCATACTTAAATCTAGTTATAAAATAATAAACTACTAACAAACATATAAATACTATGATACAATAAATTAAAACTTATTATAATACATATAAATATTATAATACGTATTTTTATTTATATACTTAATATACATAATTTAATTTGCAACAGTATTATAGCGTTTCAGTGAGGTAGTGCTCTTTTACCATATCCTTGAAAATAGCCTGACGAATCTCTACTGGAAGTGCGTTCCACAATTAAACAGCCTGCACAGTGAAGGAGGAGCCATAGTAATTGGTTGAATGGGAGGGGATGCTTAATAGAAGATTATGTTCAGAACGTAGATTAAGATCATGGGAAGAGGAGAAAAATTGGAAACGTTCTTTTAGATAGAAAGGGGTGGCAGGATTGAACAAAATAGAGTAAAGGGGAGAAAGTGTATGTGCATTCCGGCGGAGACGAATAGGAAGGTATTTCAGTTGAGTGTGAATACATGATCATATTTCCTCAATCCAAAAATTAACCTAATGCAAAAGTTTTGGAGGCGCTCAAGTTTATTAATTTGCTCTTCAGTTTTATCAAGGTCGCAGGTATCAGCATAGTCAAGAAGGGGCAAGAGAAGTGATTGAGCTAACGCAGTTTTAGTAGCAGTAGGAAGAAAATTACGCAATCTTCTTAGGGATCCCGCTGAAGCGAACATCTTTCGGCTAACCATTTCTAATTGTGGCACCCAAGATAAGGTGCTGTCTATCATTATCTCTAGGTTTTTTACTGTAGGGCTAAAAGGAATTGATGTTCCGTCAAATAATATAGGCGGTAGTGACTTATAGTCGATTCTAGAAATAATTCGGGAACTACCGACTATAATTATCTGTGTCTTATTTGGATTCACTTTTAGTCCATATGCTTCACTCCATTTCAAAATCCGCTCCAAACCAACATTAATCAAGTTTATGGACATATTTAATCGGTCAAAATTAGCCTGTGTGTAAATCTGAAGATCATCTGCATAAAGGTGGTAGGAAGAAGTTAGTTGAAGAGAAATACTATTAATAAATACAGCAAATAAAAGAGGAGACAACACACCACCTTGTGGAACACCGGCAGTTAACTCGCACCAGGGAGAGTAAGACTCCTTGATGCGAATACGCTGCCGTCGTCCTAGTAGATATCTACGAAACCAGTCAATCACCGTTGGAGATATGTTAAGAGAACGAAGTAAAGCTAATAATATTTCGAAGTCAACTGTGTTGAAGGCACTACTGAAATCTAGCAATACAAGGATAGTCAGCAGACCCTTATCCATCCCTAAACGAATGTCGTCAGTAATTTTGACAAGAGCCGTGACAGTACTGTGCGAAGAACGGAAACCAGATTGAAAAGGATTAAGGAGATCATTTTTAGTGAGAAAGTCACTGAGTTGTCTATTAACCAGTCGTTCAAGAACTTTAGAAAGGAAAGGGAGGATAGATATAGGACGATATTCAGAAAAGGACTTAGGATTGACTTTTTTAGGAATAGGGGTGACTTGGGCTTCTTTCCTTATTGTTGGAAATGATCCTGAGGATATGGAATTGTTAAAGATTTTGGTGATAACGGGAACAATAATTTCGAGGATAGGCAATATCATTTTACGGCTAATACAATCACCGCCTACTGCGTCTGATGTTATAGATATAATGTTCTTATTAACATCACAATCGGAGAATTGACACATATTAAAGGGTGGATGATCCGGAGTTGGAAGTGCAGAAAGATAATTTAATGTTTCAGCCTTTTGAAAACTTCCAAAGGCAGAAGATGAGGGAAAATGATTGTTAAGTAACTTGAGGTCAATGTCTTTTGGGATTTAATCTTGAAGAGATTTTCCAACTCCTAAGGATCTAAGAAACTTCCAGATTTTAGCTGGATCGCCATTTTCAACGGATTCATGAATGTGGTATCGTTGTGCATCCCTACACACCCTATTGCAATGATTTCGAATTAAAACATACTTTTCTTTATTTACATCAGTTGGTCGAGATTTAAATTTAGACTTGGCACGTGCTTTTTTAGTCAAAAGATATCATATCATAGTTGATGCTGGCTTATCGACGTTTTGTATTAATACATTGTCGCAGAGATAAACTCAGGTTGACAGGAAACCAGATAATAAACTATGATTTACATATAAAATAGAATACTATTGAAAAGATCTATAGTATATGCACAATGCACATCAAAAAATCAGTTTTTAACAAAGTAATAAAACAGAACAGTATTTTACAAAGAAAATGCTGCACTAAAGGTTTATTATCATAACTGCTGTTTAGTGTCAGCTTAGAAAAGCACTACCCCATTTTTTCCCTTGGGTGAAAGTAAAAGGCGACGAAGGGTGTCGGGGATTTTCAAGTGATTTTTATCAGACCATCGATGAGGGTTCATATCCCGGGTTGGGCCTACATTTTTATGTCATATGTGTGGTTAATTTATCATGGTTTCTAATGGTGAGGGAAAACGTCAAGAGGAAAAAATACGACCACACATTTGAGTTTAGAAAAAACAAATTGGTGTAAGCCTAACTCGGAGATCGAACTGACGCCTCTCTGCATGACAAGCGCATGTTCTATCCACTAAGCTGTCTTGGTTGTTAAGTAATAAATAAAAACTAAAAATATTTAATTTTCAGACAATTTTAGTAATGTAAGTATAAAAAAAATTGGTAATGGGTAATGCAGTCGCTACCACTGATTTTTTTAAACTGGTGTTTTCGTTCTGTATATTTCATTTTGTAAAAAACGTATTTACGTTTATCAATTGACATCCATTACTGTCATAATTTGCGGCATCAGTAGCAATAATAACGTCCATTTGCATTTATCGACACACAAGAATTCATTGACGCCTGTGACACGTTTAATCGACCAACGGACTTGCAATAATTGATGAATCGATAAAACGGTTATCCCAACACTATTATCCGACGCAGCGAATTTTGCATCGTATGCAACTAGTAATAAAGTCGTTTTTCAGTTGTATTTCTAATGACTTAAGGCGTTTTAATTTACTCGAGTATGTTTCGAGATCTCAGTTGAATTATTAAGTCCAAAATGGTATAAATAAATTATGTTCTTTTCAGGATTTTGGCAACGTGTGGATTTACTTTTTGTTACAGTAAAGATAGTCATTGATCGTTGAAAGTGTTTGATATAGCAACTTAGTTTCAGTCTTTAGTCGCATATTATTGCATTTTAACCATGTAACCGTGATAGCCCAGTGGGTAGAACACTCGGTTATCGTGCAAGCGACTAGTGTTCAAATCCTGGGTCGGGCCTACACCAATTTGTCTTTTCTAAAGACATATGTGTGGTTAATTTATCATGGTTGTTAACGGTGAGGGAAAACATCGTGAGGAAACCCACATGGCTGAGTTGTACTTAGTCATGTGACAGTGTATTCGTACAAAACGGCGATAGGCCTGCCCCCTATCACGTGAGTACACTGTCCATGCAAAACGTGGGTACTCTGAACACCAGATGACAAAGTCACGTGATGTTCAGAAGTATTAGTACCTCTGCCAACCCCTTCGGGGATATTTGGCGTGAACGTTTATGTTATGTTATGTTATTAACCATATATGAGATTACAAGTACTACTAGGTACACACTTTTTCTTGATACTCCCTCCCAAATTGGGCAATACACAATCAAGTCAATGTAATATTTTAGGGGGCTTTTAATTGTAAATAACACGCAATACTTTGTAATATTATTTAAACATAAGCGTATACAGATTAATTGATTAGTGAAATAATTCCCACATGAGGTTTTATGCACAACAATATCTAAATTTCCGATTCAGCTAGTGTTCGTTAAAAAAATGGTTAAACTAAAATTACATACATAAATACATATGCTCACGCCGTGAGTTTCCATTGGGGTAAGCAGAGACTATCGATCGCCACTTTGTACGATCCCGGCAAACCTCTCTAGCTTCATTCACATCCATCAATCTTTCATACATGATCTTTTATTCTTCGTAGTTCGGACACCTACCTTTTGAGCACATTTCCTATTTGAAATATCCTATATAATCTATATTATCCTTAAATTAAGTATACATAAGTCATCATCATCATCGTACACACGTAGATTTTATCCAAAACAAATTTGTACGGGTAGGGTCTTTCATTCCTAAACACAGACAACTACTACTATAGACAACACACTAGCAAATGCGTCAGTGCGCTTCAAATTTCTAATGTACCATATCATGTGTTGACATCATCATTGTGCCGTGTAGTGCCGGTTTAGAATGTCACTACCCCTTTCTACCCACCGGTGTCGTAAGAGGCGACTAAGGGTTATGGACTTTTTAAGTGGATTTTGGGCGATGCGGTTGGAGACCCATCACCAGGGATACTTTATTTCTACCATTTTGAACTCTATCCCTAATCTTCCAAATGCGGCTGAGGAGTTTCTAGCTCTGAAGCTCTAGCTAGCCCTTATTGGGGTTTATGGCCGTGAGCATATGTATGAGTATTTTTTATTAAAATCTTATTTTATTTGAAGTTCAGTTTTAAGGGTTTTGTAATTCGCAAGAAACAAATGTAGCTTTTATTATGCTTATGGTGCGGTTACCCCCGTGAATGGAACCTGAAACCTCCGAATTGTAAGTGAAACGCTAGACTATGGAAGTGAGATTATATATAAATTTCTTATTTTGCTTAGTCTATTATATTCATAAAAAGAATAGCGTTAAGGTTAACATAATGTGTATTTAGACAATTAAAATACAGAATAGAATAAAATAGAAAACTCTTTATTGCACATCAAAAAGGAGAAATATTTACAAATAAACAGAATTAAATAAATAAAAAGTACAATTGGCGGTCTTATCACTAAAAGCGATCTCTTCCAGACAACCTTTGAATGGAGAGGTCAATAAATTAAAGTCATGTGCGATAGATGTCCAACAACATGGCTAAACTAATACCTATGCGTTAATCTACACAATAAATTCATATTATATAATATACATACATACATACATATACTCACGGCTATATTTCCCTAGAAGGGGTAGCCAGAGCTAAGGAATTATAAATTCCTCAGCCACTTTTGGAAGTTGAGTGGGGAAAAGATGGTAAAAATAAAGGTTTTTGGTGATGGGTCTCCAACCGCATCGCCCAAAAATCCAATAAAATGTTTCAATACCCTTAGTCGCCTTTTACGACACCCGTGGGTAGAAAGGGGTAGCGACATTCTAAGCCGGCACTACACGGCTATATAATATAATATTTAATATTTCCCATTGGAGTAGGCAGAGATTGTTTATTGCTAATTTGTACGACCCTGGCAAACCTTGGAAGTATCACTTTCATTCATCAATCTTTCATACATGCCCTTTCAGAAATCCGACAGGTCCAAAAACGTAGTCTATTGCTCTTGAAAATAAAAAAAGACAGAGCATCATATTTTTCTGTCATTGTCCTTTATAACATTACATATACTCACGCAATCAGTTCCCATTTGAGTAGGCAGGGGCTATCGAAAAATATAAATAAAATCTAAAGCTCTGGCTACCTCTTTTAGGGATTTATAGCCGTGATTATATGTATGTATGTACGATTATATACATTTTAACCAAGAAATCTCCATATGTTAGCTACATCAGTTCCGGTATCGCGCCACCCGCTCGTATCAGCTCGTTTAAGCTCCATTGAATCTAGATTGCATCTACTACGTGGAGCTTTCATATCAGTGATTTGAGCATTACTGTCATTTTAAACATACATTATGATGTAAACGAATGATGGATGTAAACGAAGCAAGAGAGGTTTGCCTGGATAAGTGGCGATCGACAGTCTCTGCCTACCCCAATGGGAAATAATGGCGTGAGTATACGTATGTGTGTTTGGTTCAAAAGTGTGTTATTAATGCCAAAAAAAGGTGGTCAGAGTGTGGAGGAAAAGGGAAGATCTTCCGCCAGGCGGAAGTCTATAAAAGAAGAAATTTTTCAGGCACTTTTGGAAGTTGAGTGCTAATATAAGCGTGTTATAAAATAAAGTATCACTGATATCTTTTAATATAAATATATGGCGATCGTTTTATTGTACGTTTACTATTTCTTCGTACCACTTACATTAGAGCTGTCCAAATCGAGAATAAACTAATTTCTCTGTGGGGAATTACTTCCGACATACGAAAGGTAAAAAGAGCATTGAAAAAATCGATTTGTGTGACCGAATCACGTCTTTTTTAATTGCACCCGAGAGAAATCGTTTTCTGTTTTTTACTTCATCCGTCTTTTAATCTCAGTCCGGATTAAGCTCCCAACATTTCCCATCGGATGAAACGAAAAAAGTGGAACGCCTAGAATTTGTGGCTTGGCAACGCGCATTAATGCAGTTTCTGTAAACTTTTGCGGTAGGCGTATTATTTCAAATTTAAAAAATATTTTATTTCTGTCTCAGAAGTTTTAATTAAAAATATTTTTAAAAATATATTTTCCTTGTTATATGGAAGCAAACTGAGATTGATAAAGAAGTTGTCAAGTGGAATATCGATGATATTTAAATGAAATTAAATTATGCAGTCATAAATATTTCCGACTGATGTAAAGTGACAAAGAAATTAGGAGCTCATGTGCATAATGCTCAGCATAATGTGATGGTTCCAAGAGGAGATACAAATCTCACGAACAGAAAAAAAGTAGGCAAAAGGCTGGAAATCGAGATTAAGATCGAAAGTGAAATTTTAAGTACAAAATTAGTACATGCTGCATTTTTTATGATCTATAAGACAAACGTCACTTAATTACTTACTTAACCATTCATGTAGTACTATAATTTACATACACACATATACTCACGGCCATAAATCCCAAAAAATGGTTAGACAGAGCTTCAGAGCTGAAAACTCTTCAGCCACATTTGGAAGTTGATAGGGGACAAGATGGTAGGAATAAAGTATCGTTGATGATGGGTTTCCAACAGCATCGTCTAAAACCCACTTAAAAATGCTCCATACCATCCCCATATCCTTAGTCACCTCTTACGACACCCGTAGGCAAAAGGAGGTAGTGATATTCTAAGTCGGTTCTACACGGCTACCATAATTTATAAATAAATATCTCAAAGACCGAAGAAAAGTAAGCGTGTATGATGAATCTAAAGCTGGAGAGTTTTGGCAGTATATCGGCGATCAATAGTCTCTACCTACTCCAATAGAATTTGCGTGAGTACGTGTATATATACCGAAATAATAAATTCATTGAATTGCTATTGCAATTTAAAGGTTGTCTGGAAGAGATCGCTTTTACTGATAAGACCGCCAATTGTACTTTTGTTATTTAATTCTGTGTGTTTGTTAATGTTTCTCCATTTTTGATGTGCAATAAAGAGTTTTCTATTCTATTCTATCTGCCGTAATATATTTAAGTGAGCTGAATTTAAGAGGCTGTGTAGTGTCGGCTTAGAATAACACTACCCCATTTCTTCCGGTGGGTGTACGTAAGAGGCGACTAACGGTATTGGGGCTTTTAAGGGATTTTTGGGCGATGCGGTTGGAGACCCATCACCAACCACCTTTATTTTTACCATCTTTTCCTCATCACATTTCCAAAAGTGGCTGAGGAATTTATATTTTTTAAGCTCTGGCTACCTCTTCTAGGGATTTACAGCCGTGAGTATATGTATGTATGTATGTATATTTAAATTGAAATACTGAAAAGCTTAAATTCTTGTACAAATCAAAAACCTTTAAAAAAATAGGTCACTTTCATTCTCACCGAACAATATTACTTATTTAAACCGTATTTTCCAGTACAAATGCTCAGTGTACCAGATTACTTTATATTTAGCGGTATAATTTCTAAGATCTCCTTCAAGGTTGAAAATGTCTTCGAAAAGGCTTAAGTCCAAGTTAAGCTGGATTAACGCTGACGACACCTGATAAGGCAAAGTTTAACAGGCGTTAAAACTTTTCGAATTCATGGTTGAAAAGCTCTTTTTGTGCTTTAAAAGTTGAGATCTTTTAAAAGTTTAACGACTTGACCTATTTTTACCTGGCTTATGCGTTACTATATTATAGGGATACTAACATTTATTACATGCATATACTCACGGCTATAAATCCCTAGAAAGGGTAGCAAGAGTTTTGGATTAAGAAATTCCTTAGCCACTTTTGGGAGATGTGTATATCATATTGTTGTTGGGGGATATCATTGTAAAAGGTTTTTGGTGAAGGGTCTACTAGCGTTCCGCCCAAAAATCACTTAAAAACCTAAAGTACCTACCCTTATGAACACCCATGTGAAGAAATGGGGTAGTTTTATTTGTAAGGCTAACTACACTACATTGTACACCAACATATTAAATGAATTAATTCAAACACTTTTGAATTATTATTATTTGAATTATTTGCCGTGTAGTGTCGGCCTAGAATAACACTACCCCATTTCTACCCGAGGGAAATCGTAAGAGGCGACTAAGGGTATAGGGGCTATTAAGTGATTTTTGGGCGATGTTGTCGGAGACCCGTCACCAAATCAACTTCCAAAAGTGGCAGAGGAATTTCTCATTCCAAAGCTCTGGCTACCCCGTTAAGGGATTTATAGCCGTGAGTATATGTATGTATGTATGTACTTTTGAATTACTCAAGGCTGTTCATTCCAAAAAGGAGTAATATGACCCTTGATAGATCTCGGCGAATTTTGGAGCTTCAGTGGGAAAAAAATCAAAAGTTCTCCAGCCACAAGTGTTTGTTAAAAAATCTGTGGAAACAGCAAAGATATACTGAGCAGTACACCCTGCTGTGTACCAACTTATAATTTGTATCTATGCTTAACTCAAAAAACATTTACACTCCGCGATGTAGGAATATGAGTGAAACGCTGCTATGTGCGAGTGAGTCCGCAGTAGTGTGCGTTCTAACATGACCCCCAAAAGTCCCATACTTCTAAGTCTCTGTTTGAGAAACCTGCGAGGAGAATGGGTTAGTACTATTTTAAGCCGTCACTATTGTTCATGTATGTTAGTAATTTTTTTATTGGGGTTCACTTGATCTGTGCGGTATTATTTATATGGGATTGTATATTTTTTTAAATCATATGATTTTAAATTATGAATTACAAAAACTGTATAAGTAATCAAACAAAATCATACCGGCAATTATAATTATATTCTGTGAATATATATTTTTGGCGATGCGGTTGGAGACCCATCTCCAAAAACCTTTATTTCACCATCTTTTCCCCACGCAACTTCCAAAAGTGGCTGAGGAATTTCTAATTCCCTAGCTCTGGCTACCCCTTTATGGGATTTATTGCCGTGAGTATATGTATGTATGTATGTATATATTCAAAAGCATTTGCACCAAATCCGCATGATACGAGGAATTCGATTTTTTTACGTGTTTTTATTACAAAAGTGTTATTTTGTTTTGTTATGATAGTTTTTCCAAATAACTGGCTTTTACTTTTACATACTTTATATCAAATCTTGATTCGTATTTTTTAACAAAATATTTATTTCAGTTTGATGTCTGGATTATTATTTTACGTGACAGGTGCTTAAAATATTTTACAGTTACAGTATACCGTTTTAGAAAAAAAACTTAAGGGGCAGTATCTGACAAAGAATCGCATATTCACCCATATATCCTCACTGAGGGGCTAGAGCCTTCCCTGTACCCGGTGGATTTTCCCCATACTCAAATATATGTATTAATAAAAAGAAGATAATGTTGTTATTAAAAACGGTTAAAAAAATATGCAAATTACAATGCATGGTATAATGTTATTCGTAACCGACCTATCCCGAATATTTTCTATTGTCTCAATCGAAAAATCTCAAAAAGGGGACGTCAGACAAAATCTTTAAACAAAACAATATTTCTCAGTCACTTTTGAAAGTAGAGGAAGATAAATGAACCAATAATAAAGAATTGCTAGTAACTGACATCCAAAAATGCCAATTACTTTAAATACCCCAAATTATTATATTTTTAGTAAGTTATTACGTAAGCAGCCGTTATAGTTCACTGAATAGAATACCGCTTATCGTGCAGACGATGAGGGTCATATCCCGGGTCGGGCCTACATTTCTATGTCATGTGTGTTGTTAATTTATCATGGTTGTTCATGGTGAGGAAAAACATCGGGACGAAACCCACTTAGCTGAGTTGTACTTAGTAATGTGACAGTGTATTCGTACAAAACGGTGATCACGTGAGTACACTGTCCAAGCAAAATGTGGGTACTTTGAACACCAGGTGACAATGCCACGTGCTGTTCAGAAGTAATAGTACCTCTTCCAAACCCTTCGGGAATGAGTGAACAAATATTTTTTTACGTAACCCGCAGTAGGCATTTAAAGCTGAAGAATCGTAAAATTTTGTCTCACTGGAAGCAGTCAAGACATTGAAAGAAGAGTTAAAAAGGGTAATGCGTTAAATGGAGCACTGGATAGTCTCATGTCTAGTCAATCGGTGTCCGAAAAGGCCCGAATGGCTGTGCATGATGCTGTCCTCGTTACTACGCTTATGTATGGCAGTGAATGTTGGGTGAAGCAGAAGAAGCATGAAAGCAGAGTGAATGCAGTAGAAATGAGGTCCCTCAGAAAAGTTTGTAATGTGAGGTTATGTGATCGTGTGAGGAATGGCGTGATTCGTGAAAGGTGTGGTGTAAAAGATGATATTGTAAGAAAGATAGAAAAAGGAATGTTGAGATGGTTTGGGCATATAGAGAGGATGGATGGCAGAAAATTGGCAAAAGAGATCTATAGAGCCAATGTGGAAGGTAATGTTAGTAGAGGACGACCTCGGAGGACACATTTGGATCAAATAGAAAATATGCTAAAAAGGCAGGTGTACGAAGAATAAAAGAGCATGTAATAATGAAAATATTTATGGATATGAATGAAGCTAGAGAGGTTTGCCAGGATCATACAAAGTGGCGATCGATAGTCTCTGCCTACCCCAATGGGAACAAACGGCGTGAGAATATGTATGAATATGTATGGAAGCAGTCATAATCAAATATAAACAAACCCATAACAACATTTATGTAATTATTCAAACATTAATGGCCTAATAAATACTAAAATCTTGCAACACACTATTACAAATATAACGAAATGTACATAAAACTAATTTCGCGAAGTCTTACAGTTGCGTAAGCTTTTCGGTATACATTGACTGCTGTGCACCAAACTACTAAGTACTACAACAGTATTAAACGTTCAATGTAAACGATACAGCTACTTATTTGTTGACCGCTGTATCGAAATCGGCACTCATCGCTTCGCTGCATCGGACCTTGGCACAGAAAGAGAAAGGAAGTATATTTGTTAAGTGGTTAGAAAGAGATAGCTGCGAGTTGGGAAAGTGAATGAGTTATAATTTAATTTTACTTATTTCATGTAAAGTTATGTTATGTTACAACAATTATACATGTTACGTAAATGTATGACAGCATCTTATGAATATTATGAATTAATAAAAACTGGCGAAGTAAGAGTCGTATATTTTAAACCCTTATGATTATTTTAATTTTTGACACATTTATACATATATATACTTACGGCTATAAATCCTTAAAAGGGGTTGCCCGAGCTTCAGAGCTAAAAACTCCTCAGCCACATTTGGAAGTTGATAGGCGACAAGATGGTAGAAATAAAGTATCGTTGGTGATGAGTCTCCTTCCCCACTAAATCGCCAAAAATCCACTTTAAACAGTCCCATAATGTTAGTCGCCTCTAACGACACCCTAAGGAAAATGGGGGTAGTGAAATTCTAAGCCGGCAAAAATCATTGATATAGTAACCCACAATTTAGTCGTAGAATAGGTTTTGTTCATTGATCTTGCTTCAATAAACTTGTTTTGTAAATGACAAATGTTAGCATAAGTAATTTTTATATAACTTAAAAATGTTTCGCTTGCAACAAAATTTACATTACTCTGGCATGTTTATAAAAAGTGTAGTGCTGTGTAGTGTCGGCTAAGAATAGCACTACCCCATTTCTTCCGGTGGGTGTACGTAAGAGGCGACTAACGGTATTGGGCTTTTAAGGGATTTTTGGGCGATGCGGTTGGAGACCCATCACCAAAAAACTTTATTTCACAATTTTTTCCCCACTCATTTTTCCAAAAGTGGCTGAGGAACTGTTAGTTCCTTAGCTCTGGCTACCCCTTCTAGGGATTTACAGCCGTGAGTATATGTATGTATGTATCACGCCATTAGTTCCTATCGAGGCATGATTATAGCGGGCATTTCGAGCTTCGTTTACATACATCAATCTTGTTATTGTATGTTATTTTATTCCTCAGAAATCATTTTAGGCTTTGTAGGACTGGATCTTATAATATAATATTTTTCATATGTCTTCAAAGCATTTTACAAGGTAAGCCAGTAGTGAATGCCCTTACTTCCTTTTTAAACCATTTCGGTAATTTCCTTATAGTTTCCACTTGGTAACACATACACAATGTATAAACATGTTAGATTTCAGAGTTGATTACATCCATTATTTTTTAAATATTGTTGGATAAAAACAGTATTATATGTGCACAGAAAAAAATGAATTTAATTATAAATTTTTAATTAGCTTAACTTTGAAATCTATGTCTTGACGTACCGTAATGTTTAATCCTTAACTGCACCTTAGACACACAACTAATTATTCATACTCATATTTTTTAATGATTAAATTATCTCCATATACCTTTATCAATTATATGTATCTGAATATGTGCCTGGTGTACGTAAGAGGCGACTAACGGTATTAGGGCTTTTAAGGGATTTTTGGGCGATGCGGTTGGAGACCCATCACTAACAACCTTTACTTTACCATCTTTTCCCCACTCAAGTTTCCAAAAGTGGCTGAAAAATTTCTAATTCCTTAGCTCTGGCTACCCCTTCTCGGGATTTATAGCCGTGAGTATATGTATGTATGTATGTATGTATCTGAACAAAAATCATTCTATTTCGAAAGAATGATACACGTACAAGCGTAAAATTTTATGAGCAGTACAGATATAATAAAAATCACTAAGGTGTATTCTAGGAATTGAAGAATTAAAGACCCGGAGTTTTATAGATTTTTAATAACCTTTAATAATTTAGTATATCCAATTCGATATGGTAATCAAGAATAATGTTAATTTAGATTCCATATGCGTGTTAAACAAAGGTAAGCACACACATACAACATACATACATACATACATACATATACTCACGCCATTAATTCCCATTGGGGTAGGCAGAGACTATCGATCGCCACTTCGTACGATCCTGACAAACCTCTCTAGCTTCGTTTACATCCATCAATCTTTTCATACATGCTCTTTTATTCTTCATACTTCGGACGCCAGCCTTTTTGAGCACACTCTCAATTTGGTCCAAGTGTGTTCTCCGTGGTCGTCCTCTACTAACATTACCATCCACACTAGCTCTATAGATCCCTTTTACCAATTTTCTATCATCCATCCTCTCTATGTGCCCAAACCATCTCAACATTCCTTTTTCTATCTTTCTTACAATATCATCTTTCACACCACACTTATCACGAATAACGCTATTTCTCACTCGGTCACACAATCTAACATTACAAATTTTTCTGAGGGACCTCATCTCTACTGCATTCACTCTGCTCTCATGCTTTTTCTGCCACACCCAACATTCGCTTCCATAGATAAGCGTAGGAACAAGAACAGCATCATGCACAGCCATTCGGGCCTTTTCAGACACCGATTGACTGATCATTAGGCTATTCATACAACATACATACGTACATATATATACTCACGGCTATAGATCCCTAGAAGGGGTAGCCAGAACTGAGGAATTAGAAAGTTGAATGGGGAAAAGATGGTAAAATAAAGGTTGTTGGTAATGGGTCTTCCCCCAATAGCCCCAATACCGTTAGTCGCTTCTTACGTAAACCTACTGGGAGAAATGGGGTAGTGCTATTCTAAGCCGACACTACACAGCGTCAACAACTACATACAACTAATTTAAAAAAAGGACTAACTTCTTGAATAAAATGTTAGATTAATTACCACCATAATTCAGTGGTCAGGGGATCTGCCTACGGATCTGGAGGTCGCGGGTTACATTCCCGCTGAGGGCCGTCATTTATTTTTACGTCATGGGTACTAATACATTTGGAAATCACATGAATTTTTCGTCAACTGGGTTTAAGAACACCTTTGTCACTTTGTAAGAATAAACAGTCACATGATAAAATACAACTCAGCCATGTGAGTTTCCTAAATATGTCCGTCATATTGGATTTTATAGCGTACGTACATACGCTACATACATTTACGGGTAAAAATCCTTAAAAGGGGTAGCCAGAGCTTCAGAATAAACAATCTCCACTTTTGGAAGTTGAGTAAGGAAATTTTTGCTGATGACGACGACGACGACGTGATAGATCAGTGGGTAGAACACCGGTTGACGTGCAAGCGACTAGTGTTCAAATCCCGGGTCGGGCCTACACCAATTTGTCTTTTCTAAAGACATAAGTGTGGTTAATTTATCATGGTTGTTAACGGTGAGAGAAAACATCGTGAGGAAACCCACATGGCTGAGTTGTACTTAGTCATGTGACAGTGTATTCGTACAAAACGGCGATAGGCCTGCCCTCTATCACGTGAGTACACTGTCCATGCAAAACGTGGGTACTCTGAACACCGGGAGACTAAGTCACGTGATGTTCAGAAGTATTAGTACCTCTGCCAACCCCCTCGGGGATAGTCGGCGTGAACGTTTATGTTTATGTTATGTTATGTTTATGCTGACGTTTTTCTTATAATATTGTGTGCTACACAAAAATAAAAAACAAACCTTGCAAAGCCGATTCCAACCTCTGATTTATTAGTAAAACTGCATAAAAATCCAATAGGCATCTAGAAAATCCACAATTCAGTACTATTGTGTAGTCGGTCAAAGTCCTTCAAGCGCCTAAATTGCTCAAGCACTGCCGTCGTGCGTAGGAAATGCCGCAATAATTATACAAAATTGTAGTCTTTGATTGTGCCAGCCTTGACTATGCAATATTGGGTATGCTTGTGCGTCTTCGTTTATTTTGTTTTCAATATAATAAACATCAAACATATTTTACACAGTAAATATTGAAAAGACGACGTGATAGCTCAATGGGTAGAACACTGGTTATCGTGCAAGCAACTAGTGTTCAAATCCCGGGTCGGGCCTACACCAATTTGTCTTTTCTAAGGACATACGTGTGGTTAATTTAGCATGGTTGTTAACGGTGAGGGAAAACATCGTGAGGAAACCCACATGGCTGAGTTGTACTTAGTCATGTGACAGTGTATTCGTATATAACGGCGATAGGCCTGCCCCCTATCACGTGAGTACACTGTCCATGCAAAACGTGGGTACTCTGAACACCAGGTGACAAAGTCACGTGATGTTCAGAAGTATTAGTACCTCTGCCAACCACTTCGGGTATATTCGGCGTGAACGTTTATGTTTATTATTATTATTATGTATATTGAAAAGATTGATGGATGTAAACAAAGCTAGAAAGGTGTGCCAGGATCGTACAAAGTGGGCGATTAATAGTATAAGGAACTAAAGGCCTGAGTATTATGTATGTATTATATACAGATCAAGTTACCCCCAAACTAAGTAAGACTTGTATTATGGGATAATAACTCAACGATATATTTAATATTACATAATACACATATATAAATAACACCTAAGACTAAGAAACAAACAGTTATGCTCATCAAATAAATGTTGTTCTCAGCGGGGATCGAACCCGCAACCTCCGAATCGAGAAGCTAGTCACCTATCCACTCGGCAATGGCTGTGGTTTAATATATATGCCTATTAAACGAGACACGAGAACTTAGTAGATACCTCCTCTGAAACAAAATGCGTGAACTTAACGTATATTTTAAAAGTCACATAAATTCAAGCATATACTCACGGCTATAAATCCCTCGAAAGGGAACTCAGACACATTTGGAAAGCTTCGGGGGGAAAAGATGGTAAAATAAAGGTTGTTGGTGATGGGTCTCCAACCGCATCGCCCAAAAATCCCTTAACAGCCCCAATACCGTTAGTCGCCGCTTACATTCACCCACCGGAAGAAATGGGATAGTGCTATTCTGAGCCAACACTACACAGTAAAAAAAAGGTTCTTTGTGTCAATCTTAAAAAGTATAACTTTGTCTTAATGGATGAAACATAACCTGTATTTTTATCTGAATTTTACTAAAACCCAGACTTATTGCGTGGAACACCTAAGTAAAGCTCTATAATAAAACACACCTTAGCCTAAACGTACATACATACATACTCACGGCTATAATTGCCTAGAAGGGGTAGCCAGAGCTAAGAAATTATAAACTCCTCAGCCACTTTTGGAAGTTGATTGGGGAAAATATCGTAAAATAAAGGTTTTTGGTGATGGGTCTCCAACCGCATCTCCCAAAAATCCAATGAATAGCCCCAATACCCTTAGTCGCCTCTTAGGACACCCGTGGGTAGAAAGGAGTATCGACATTCTAAGCCGGCACTACACGACATTAAGGTAAGTATTTTATAGCCCTGTGATGTAGCCTAAACGTATTATAGAAAATGTACACTTATGTCACTTAACTGTCCCCTTGATTGTCAGCCAGATCTATCGAATATGTACTAGCAGTTCTGCACATACAAATACTTTATTCACATATAATTTACACTATTAATTCCATTATGATATGCACAAATTCACTATCATCATAACATAAAAATATGTTTCAAGAATAATAAAAAAATAAAACTTGCAATATCCGTGTAGTGTTGGCTTAAAATAACACTGCCCCATTTCTGCCCGTGGGTAATCGTAAGAGGTGACTGGGGGTTTAGGGGCTTTTTAAGTGATTTTTGAGCGATGTGCCAACCACATCCGTCACCAAAAACATTTATTATTACCTTCCTTTCCCTAATCAACTTCCAAAAGTGGCAGAGGAATTTCTCATTCGAAAGCTCTAGCTACCCCCTAAAGGGATTAATAGCCGTGATAATATGTATTTATGTATGTAAAAATAAAACTATACCATATGAAAAATATCTTCAAAATCGCTGCCGCTTGGTGGCAAGGTATCACCAAGGAGGTTAGCGGCGTTGTCCTTTTGTATAGCCAAACTAATACGTTGGGCAAAATACGCACCAGCCCTTAGATCTCTTAGCTTCTAAAAGTAAGAATTTTGCAGCAAAATTTCGTATTCTAAACCTACGTCTACCCATTTTTGAGTCATAACCTTGAGTATATGTATACGCACATACATATCATATAAATGTTTTAAAAATAAATTTAACAGTATTTAGTCGCTGTGATAAAATATCGTTAGTGCTAAAAATTACGAATAAATCAGTTATAAAAGTTGCTATGTTAGTTTATTAGCTATTTTAAACTCATGGTAAAAAAACCTAGTCCATTCACCTGGGTTTTTTTTCCGAAGTCGCCCTTCCTAGGCTGCCCGTCGTCTATTTACTTTAGTTCAGAAATGACAATATCTTTAGTAAGTGCACATACGGATAGCAGTTTGGCGCTGCGGTGGTTGCCCGTTGTCTCTACACTGACCGTTGGAGATAGTGGGAGAGCTTGCAGCTCGGGAATATGCGGATGGTTAGTGGTAGATCTCCGTCTAAAATAATCGCTGAAGTGAAGGGATAGTGCTTGCTATTATTATATGAATTACTATTCTAAAAAAACAAAAAAATATATACAATAAGCTTAAATCACCTGAGATACAAACCCGGAACGATTGATTCATAATAGTTCTAATTAAATATTCGTAATAGTTATATCGCCACGCCACGGGACGTTACTATTATATATTAATTTTTTTATTACGCTTTATTTATATAAGTCTCACTTTTGACAAATTTGTCATTTAAATGTACATTTATTTTGATAAAAATGGATGAAACCCCTTAATTTTTTCAAAATGACCACTAACGAAGATGTTGATATGAAGTCCATCGATGAAATAAATAATCGCTGCAATATGTTGAGCCATATACGAGTTAAGGTTCTATGATGCCTGTGGGAAACCATGCCAATTTCTCATTTTCGAGGATTCATCTACGTATAGTTTAGCATCTTAATTATCATGTTAATTTTAGTGTGCAATATATTACTTTATTTTAAACGACACACAGCGTCATCTCCAACCCATTCAGCAAGCAAACAATATTTTATTTTCCCTCGGGAACATCCTTTTTTCCGGAATTAAGTACCCTATTATTTAATCTATACTTCTACATACATACATATACTCACGCCATAAGTTCCCATTGGGGTAGGCAGAGACTATCGATCGCCACCTTGTACGATCCTAACAATCCTCTCTAGCTTCTTTTACATCCATCAATCTTTTCATACATGCACTTTTATTCTTCATACTACGGACGCCTGTCTTTTTGAGCACACTCTCAATTTGGTCCAAGTGAGTTTTCCGTGGTCGTCCTCTACTAACATTACCATCCACACTAGCTCTATAGATCCCTTTTACCAATTTTCTATCATCCATCCTCTCTGTGTGCCCAAACCAGCTCAACATTCTTTTTTCTATCTTTCTTACAATATCATCTTTCACACCACACTTTTCACAAATAACACTATTTCTCACTTATACGTTTGCAACATTTCAAAGCAATCGGTTTAGTAGTAACAGCGTGAAAGCGGAATAAACAAACAAATAAACAAACAAACTCACTTTCCGATTTGTAATATTAGTATGGATACTTCGGTTACCACTGCTCGCTGTGTAGTGTCGGCTTAGAATAGCACTACGCCTTTTCTTCCGGTGGCTGTACGTAAGAGGCGACTAACGGTATTGGGGCTTTTTAAGGGATTTTTGGGCGATGCGGTTGGAGACCGATCACCAACAACCTTTATTCTACTATCTTTTCCCCACTTTCTAATTTCTAATTTCTCAGCTCTGGCTACCCCTTTTTGGGATTTATAGCTGTGAGTATATGTATGTATGTATGTACTTCAGATACCTACCTTTTTGAGCACAATCTCTACTAGGTCCAAATGTGTCCTTCGTTATTTTCTTACATTACCTTCCACATACATACATATGATAATAAAACCACTACTGTAAATCGCAAAAAGGGATAGGTAGAGCTTCAAAATTTTAAACCGAGCATATCGTAGAAGTATATAGTATCATTCGTACATTACCGTTACTTAAAAAGTCTCGTTCCCTAAGTCGCCTTGTACGGCATTTCCGGAAAAAAATGTATAGTGCTATTACATACATACATACATATACTCACGGCTATAAATCCCTAAGAGGGGCAGCCAGAGCTGAGAAATTAGAAATTTCTCAGCCACTTTTGGAAGTTGAGTGGGGAAAAGATTGTAGAATAAAGGTTGTTGGTGATGGGTCTCCAACCGCATCGCCCAAAATGTTAGTCCGTACCGTTAGTCGCCTCTTACGTACACCCACCGGAAGAAATGGGGTAGTGCTATTCTAAGCCGACACTACACAGCTACATACATACATACACTAACGACCTATAAATCCCTAGAAGGGGTAGCCAGGGCTAAGGAATCATAAATTCCTCAGCCACTTTTGGAAGTTGCTAGGGGAAAAGGTGGTAGAATAAAGAATGTTGGTGATGGGTATCCAACCGCATCGCCCAAATATCCCTTAAAAGCCCCAATACCGTTAGTCGCCTCTTACGTTCACCCACCGGAACAAATGGGGTAGTGTTATTTTAAGCTGACACTACACAGCACTATATAGTGCTATTCTAAGATGACATTACATTACACAGCCATATTCACACAAGTAGTGATCAATAGTCTCTGCATACCTCATTGTAAAATAATGGAGTGAGTACATGTATGTATGTATTTTCACTTTGGCCAGATCACAATAATTTATACTTAAAAGTGTGATGTGTCATATATTTCGTATTTTCCTTTTTCCTGTTATTTTGGGTTTTGCGTATTGCAACAAAATTCAAAGCAAACTGTTTAATATTTTCCTGTTACATTTTATTATTTAGAAGGTCAGTTTAGTGAAGGTTCTTAGATTTGGAGCATTCATACGTATACATACATATACTCACGGCGATAAATCTATAGAACGGGTAGCCAGAACTTCAAGATAAGAAATTCCTCAGCTAAGTATCTGAGGAAAGTACTATTGGAAGTTGAGTTGGAAAATATTGTAAAACGAAGGTTTTTGGTGATGGGTCACACATTACCCACTTGTTACAACAGTAGTAACAAAAGGGTTAAAAAGCCCAATACCCTTACCCGCCTCTTACAAACACTTACGGGAAGAAATGGGAGAGTGCTATTCTAATAATTTATTTTAAGCAATAATTTATCATCCAATGTCTATTTATACATACATACATATACTTACGGCTGTACACACATACATACATATCCATACAAGGGGTAGCTAGAGCTGAGGAACTAGAAGTTCCTCGGCCACTTTTGGAAGTTGCGTGGGAAAAAGATGGTGAAATAAAGGGATTTCGGTGATGGGTCTCCAACCGCATCTCCCAAAAATCCCTTAAAAGCCCCAAAACCGTTAGTCGCCTCTTACGTACACCCACCGGAAGATAGATAGATAAAACATTTATTTCCACAACTAAGACACACAAATTATAACAGCATAATCACATACATTACAAAAACAAAAGAACATTACAACACCAATTTTGTGTGTCACAGCAATGAAAATGGGATCCAACTCAGCGTTGAAATTTGCTTTACGCAAAACACTGATTTTCAGTTGTTTCCCTGGGCGGACCATTTAGCAAAGACTAACATTTAAATTCCTATAACTATAAGATGATAACTTATAAAAATTACTATATTGAAACTACAAATTATATAAACCAAAATAATGAAAACGAGATATTATTTCGCCGCCAATTCGCAACCTTAACCACACCAATTCATTAGCCATTTTGACCAACTCATGATTCATATACCACTACATGCGCAAAAGATTTCGGAATATTTAATGCCTGTTTACTTAATAAGTATGTTTTAAAATTGTTTTTAAAACTTAGTTTAGATGCTATATTTCTTATCGGTGGTGGAATATTATTCCAACACTTAGTCGCATGGTAGCGGAAACTTCCCCTAAAAGCTGCAGTACGGTGAGGATGAGTAGCAAGAGGTGGACGGCATGCTCGTACAGTATGGCTCAAATTATGATGGTTAAGGAATTTAAGCTTATTAAACAAATACTCAGGAGATCTTAAATTGACGACATCAAACATCAAACATGCCAAATGCTGCTTTCTTCGTGATTCCATGTTTAACATAGAAGCCTTGTTAAGAAATGGTGTTATATGGCTGCGAGGAGGAACATCAAAACAAAATCTGCAACATGCATTTTGCACACGCTGTACTAGTCTCTGTGAGTGCGATAGAAGACGCGGCCCATACACTAAGTCACCGTAATTCAATCTGGATAGGATTAGTGATTCACAAACCATGATGCGAGATTTTTCTGTCAGTAAATTACGAATTTTATATAGAACCTTCAACCGGAAAAAGCAATTTTTAACCAAACTTACTATATGATTTTCAAAGCGTAATTGAGAGTCAAACGTCATACCTAAATTTTTAGCTTCCTTAACTTGTTTGAGTTCCTTTCCAAGAATTTTGATTTTTATACCTTTATCTACTATATTATAAGCTATTTTCTTGATTTGAAATTTGGAGCCGATAATCATATAACTGGATTTAAGTGGATTCAGTACAAGCGAGTTTGCTGCAGACCATGTAGCAATGGCGTCAAGATCCTCGTTTAGTCTGTCAATGGCCGTGTCTATGTTACTAGGCTTAGCAGATACATATACTTGCACGTCATCAGCATATGTGTGAAATTTACTATATTTTATCACGTCAAGCAAGTCTGCTGTATATACAATGAAAAGGAGTGGACCCAAAATAGAACCCTGAGGGACACCTCTATTTATAGACTTTGCTGCAGAAGTCAAGAAAGTACCAGTGTTGCCTATGGGTAGTTTAACGCTTTGCTTCCTATTCATTAAATAACTTTCAAACCATTTAATAGAGGTCGCATCAACACCATAATATTCTAATTTTGCTAGTATTAATGAAACATTTACTCCTTCAAACGCGCGTGAAAAGTCCAGTAAAGCTAGTATTGTTCCACAACCGTTGTCTTGTTCAACAAGAATGTTATCCGTAACATCCAGCAAAGCAGTCACCGTACCTCGTCCTCGGCGAAATCCTGACTGTAGAGCGGGCAAAATTCCTGTAGTCTCCATATATTCAAACGTTTGTATATAAACCACTTTTTCTAGAACTTTCGAAAGGAAAGGCAAAATGCTAATAGGCCTAAGATCTTTTATATCTAAAGGTTCTTCATTTTTGGGAAGTGGATTGATTATAGCAGCCTTGTAAATATCAGGTACGGTCGATGTTATTATAGAAGTATTAATAATATCAGTGATAGCTACCAACGAATATGGAAGTGTTAACAAAATCATGTCTCTACTTATCCCATCTGCCCCAACTGCATTTGAAGTAATAGATAAAATGCATTTCAGCACTTCATCCTGACTAACCGTTTTTAGGGAAAAGACAGAAGAAGTAAAACGATTACTTTTAAAATGTGTGATGATGGATGGGGACACCTCTTTAGGACCGGGGACGTCGAGAAAATGGTCATTAATTAGATCTGGATTGTTAAAAGCGTCAGGAAGAGCATTTTTAGTTGATGGATCATTGAGAATTTTAGACTTCAGATTTCTCCAAAATGTCTTGCTGTTTTTAATGTGTGAATTCACCGTATGATTAAAGTAAGCTCTTTTTTCACAGTGGAGGCTAGTAGAGACTAAGCTCTTCAGGTCTTTATAATATTGTTTATGTCCATCAGTTTTTGTACGCTTATGCTGATCAAAAGCGGCATTGCGAAGTTCCATCATAAATTTAATATTGGGCGTTATCCATGGTAATGGTTTACTTGAAATTTTAATAGTTTTTTCGGGAGCATGCAAATTAAATATAATCATGATTTTAGCATTAAAATCAGATACCATTTGATCTGGTAATGACAAAGTTGAATGTGTTAAAGGCCCCCAGTTTGTCTTACTCACCGACTTGATGAACTCCTCCATGTCAATATTCTTTAATGGCCTGAATGTTATAGTACGAGGAGGGGATTTCACTCTTTTTATAGTTAACGTCACATTGATCATGCAGTGACCAATGGAACCAGTTATGTTAGATACGGATATATCTCGGATACGGCAGTTAGTGCACACAACATCGATTAATGACTCCGACTCAGATGTAAAGTGCGTGGGTTCAGAGACTACCTGACTAAGGTCCATATATTCCAAGAATCGATTAAGTTTTATTGTGTTTAAATCCTGCAGGTTGAGCATATTTATATTAAAATCTCCCATAAGTACGACATACTCAAACTTAGAAAAGCAAGCCACCGAGTCCGTTAAAGCATCTATAAAAGTATCAACGTTCAGCCATTGTGGCCTGTACGCTGTGCCTATTGCTATAGTGTTTCCATTAATTTTGGTGGAAAACCACATTTGTTCAATGCGGTCATCCGTAGTTTTTTGACGACGAACTTTAATTGAATCACTAACATAAAAACCTACTCCACCTCCTCTTCCCCTACACATGTGAGCTGGTCGTGGCTTAGAATACAAACGATAACCAGGTGCGGTCGGTGCACGTGCTTCCTGACCTCTCGGCAGCCAGGTTTCATTAATTGCTATGATATCGGCTTTATGTATGTTTAATGCAATCAAAAAGTCATCATGACCCGTATTTAAAGATCCTGCATTATACAACGCCAACTTTAAGAATCTAGTTTTACTAGGCATTGACACAGAAATTATGATTAAGTAAACAAAGTGTAAAAAAATATATCCTAAAAGACATAATTAACAAAAAACGACAGGAAAAAAACAGGCGACACCAAATAGCAATTTTTAAATGAAGTATAAGTATAATATGAGGCCGAAAATTGTAAAGAATAATCAGTAGCATTGATGAAAATAGTAGAGCACATCCAGTAAATTCAAAAGTGAAATCATGATATTTCCAGATCAATGCTGTGACAACACAAAATACGCAACTGCACACATATGGAATAAAATGAATTATTTGTATCAAAGAAAAAATATAACGACGGTGAGAATTACAACAAACAATTATCCACAATACAACAATAAAACAATTAAATGACAAAATGTAACTTAAATTGAAATAAAAAAACGTGATAATCTCGAAAGTTTTCAGTAGAGCAAACCATGTCACAAGCCAAAAATTCGGGTAAGGTCAGCTTCATCACGGATGCGGAGTCGCGGCGCGTCGGTTCCTTGGTGGCGACGAACAAACACTCTGCCATCTCTGGTCCAAACAAATCGCCATTTGTGCTGAGCTGCTAACTCACGGGCTCGGCGAAACAGGAGCCGATTGACTCGTGTCATCCGCTCATTGATGTAAAAACGACAAGGTGGAGTAGCTAGCCCCATGTTCTCCGTCGTAGCACCTCGTCTTACGCGTGCTGCTTTAAGTAAATCATTCCGCAGCGCTCGTCTTGAAAACCGCACTACAATAAGTCGAGGCCTCCCAGACGTCTCGGAGTTTACAGGATCGTTGGCACGGCCCACCCGAGACACTTGTACGATTTCATGATCTGAAATACTTATGCTTAGTTTATTGGCAATACTTATTACAATGTGAGACAGACTTTCACCCTTCTCCTCGGGGATCCCTGAGATTTCGACATCAGTCCCCAATAATTCTTGATCTCGATTATTTAATTCCGACCTTAGTTCCTCGACAACGGTTAATAGAGCAGTATCAGAATTGGCACACCCGGGATCGCCTTTGATCTTATGCTCCAAGGTATCAATTCGTTCATCAATCCGGCTAATATTACTCTCACGCGCATCAACTCTAGTCGTAAGACTGGTAAGAGTAACATTGAGAACTTGCATCTGCTTGCGCGTGGCCATAAGCTCCTCTCTAAACAATCGCATCTCTGTTATAAAAACTTGAAGTGGTGACCCTTCCATACCTCCAAACCCTTCGGTACTCAATTCCTGTGACAAATCGACCGCATTATATGTACTTCTCATTCTCACCCCTCCACGCTGAATTGTTATTCCATCAGTCGGCTGAACGCAATCATCATTTGAGTCGTGTCGCTCCTTCATATCGTTTTCGGGCGCAATGAGGCGGACAGGTGTACTATCACTACGAGTAGAACGATCCGCCGTGGTAAGACAAATTGGACAATCCCATTTCTTCTGATATTTTACATAATTTGCATGGTATGTAGCTGAAGTCATATTAAGGCATTGATAATGATATATCTTCTTGCATTTTATACATCTCAAGTAATCTGTGTTTGCCTTCACAACTTTATTACACGCTTCGCACTGCATTATTATCGTGTCTATTGACCCTTCAAGATAACTGCAAACTCAGAAATCAATTTTACAGCGCCCTCTAGTGGTGTACTGAAAATCAATCTTTAAGATCTCTTGCCAACTTCGCTGCCTCGTCAAGTGGTTTTTTCCAACACTGTTCTGTAATGTGGCTCCCTCTATTGACTTTAGATAATTGATATGTATTTAAATAGAGAAAAAAATTATTGGTGTGGATCAGGATCCGAACAGCCGCCCTCACGTTTTTCGTCACAAGTCAGTTGCACGTTACGCCAGTTTGTAATGACATGTGATGACGAAATAGCTGTATCTATGACACTCAGATTAAAAGATGTATTGGCTATATTTGATCGTTATAGTTTAAATAACATTACGTACTTTGTACCCACAGGAAAAATTATAAATAAAAATTTAAACGATAAATTTTATTGTTCTTTCACTGTTATTTAGGTAATCTTATAAAGATATTACTTAATTTCCGGAATAACATCACACAGCGTTAATTTATACTTTTCTCTTATAATTATTCACGGACTTCACTGTTTGTTATTATTTCACGCACTGCACATTTGTGTAAAATTGACAAATTATTTGGATTTATGGTTTTTTGTTTAGATAACGTGTGATGACATTAATTTGTTCTCCATCCACACAAATAAACACTTATTTACAACACTTTTTTCTTCAAACTATTTTTACGATAAATTTAAATATTAGCACAGTAGTTAACTTAGCGACTCTAGCGCCACCAAGAAATGAAATGAAATGGAAGAAATGGGGTAGTACTATCCTAAGCCGGCACTACACAGCAAATCTATACATACATAGCAAATGTCTATTTATGTATTGTCATAATGAGAAATATCTTCTTTAGTGACGCCTTAAGCGTGTTTTAGTTAATACTGTATTTTATAATCTAGTTTCTGAAAGTTAACCCAATCTAAGATCTTGTTAAATGCTTAAATACTTTTACATTTTCATTACATTTATTACATACATTTACTTTTAAATGTCAAACATACATAGCTAAACTCATTGCTGTAAATTTAATAAACATAAAGACAGAACTTTAGATTAAGAAGGTCTGCGGCCAAAAGATTAAAGCCAGAAAAGGATCATGATGGTCTAGCCTCATCTTCGAGAAAAGAAGCATGAAATTCGGATGAAAAAAATGGTTAATGCTTTTCTAAGCAGACATTACAATGTAGTGTAGTGTGAGTGCATCTTGTCCCCCTCTTGCCATTATATTATGTAAGTTAGTCTTGAGTCTTTAGTAGTAATAAACCTATATCCAACAAGCAAACACGTGTCTTATTTCGTACATTGCACAAAAGCTACCAAATAAAAATTTAATATATTCGATATTGAAAAAAAAAATTCGTTTTTTATCGATTTGTTTAGATTTTTCATTTTTATAGCTTTTTAATGAGGGTCAGCTTGTTAATCGATTATTATATTCTAGATCCGACTTATATGTAAAGCATCTTATGTTTGGTTTCGAACGAAAGATGCATGAGAACAAAACATTTTAAGAATACTTTATCTCTTCTACATCCACTTTCCCTTTCTTCCCTCGGGCAAATGCTTGACTATATGTCGCAGGAATTCCTATGATATGGCCGTTAAAATTAAATTCAAAACAAAACTGTTTAATTATCTTGTAACAAATTGCTTTTATAATGTGAATGATTTTTTCAACATATGTGACATTTAAAAATAATATTTGACATGATATATTTTTAATGTGTAATTATTTCCTTAATTTTAATTTCTTATTGTGTGTGTTTTTATTTTAATTGTATTGTAATTTTTTTTTTCTTTTTTTGACATTTTAAATAACATTGATATTGTAATATAGTATGAATTTTTGGATTGACTAGATAGGACTATTAGGACATGAATATTTACACGCTTAATGGCAGAACAAGCTCAGGACATATTTTTAAATAAGAACTTGTTAAAACTCTTGTTTTCGTAAATAAAGCATATTTTTTTTTTTTTATCGTAAGAGAATAGGGATATGGGGTTTTTAAGTGATTTGGGCGATGCGCTTGGAAATCTTATCAACTCCCAATTGCGTTTGATTAGTTTCTAGCTCTAAAGCTCTGGCTACCTCGTTTTGGGATTTATGGCCGTGAGTATATGTACATTACATGTCTTCCATTCAACATTTTACGAATGACACTTATTCCCACAACACAATTTCACTTCACATTGCATATATCTTATAAATGTTTTGCAGAATTAACATAATAAATGAACTTGCATCATCGCAGATTTAAATAGCACAATTCATACAAAAACGACAATTAATTTTTAATATATATTTTAACCTTCATTTCCTGTTTATAGGCACTATGACGCAAAACCTGAGAAACCTAAAAATATCAGTTTATAATTATTTACATAACCCGTTTTTGATTGAAAATAGTGCTTTGTAAGAAGCTTGCCGTATTTTAGGAATAAAAATGTGCACGACCACGTGACCAACTGTAAACTTAATCCTGTAGTTAATTTTAAGGTTCATTAATCAAAAGAGAGAAAGAAAGAAAAAGGAATAGGAGAAAAAAGACTATTTACAAACTTAGTGATGTTTGCTTGTAATTTTTTTAAAGAAATACAAAACCAGTACGTAGACGCTTATGTATTAACAGAATATTGAGTTGTTTTATTCACTACTAGTGGATCGGCCCAGCTTCGCACGCGTAGCGTAGTTTTAAAAGTTTCTGAGGTTTATTCAATTACTGCTCAAGAATAGAACTCCTGATTAGTTTAGCTTAACTAGTAAGTTCCTTAAGAGTAACTTCCCCCGTTTTCCCAAAATTTCCCAAAATTCCCCTTCACTACTCTGCTGAAAAAGTACACTTTAACCAGCCTAGGAGGATGAAGAATAATTCTACAAAGTTTCGTTAAAATCCGTCGAGTAGTTTTTGTTTCCACAAGGAACATACAAACCGACAGAAAGACAGACAGACAGACAGACAGACGGACAGACAGACAGACATAAATTTTACTGATTGCATTTTTGGCATCAGTATCGATCACTAATCACCCCCTGATAGTTATTTTGAAAATATATTTGATGTACAGAATTGACCTCTGTACAGATTTATTATAAGTATAGATATAGATAACTTTAGGGTTTTAGTTTATGGGCTTAGAATATCAGGGGTTTATACGATGTAAAGATTTGAGTTACGAATTTTATGAAAAAAAATATACTGTAATGGTGTAAATGGCTGTAAATCCCTAGAAGGGGTAGCCAGAGCTAAGGAATTAGAAATTCCTCAGCCACTTTTGGAAATGTGAGTGGGGAAAAGATGGTAAAAATAAAGGTTGTTGGTGGGAATGGGTGGGTCTCCAACCGCATCGCCCAAGAATCCCTAAAAACCCCAAGCCGTTAAGGACACCCACCGGAAGAAATGGGGTAGTGCTATTCTAAACCGACAATACACAGCATAAATAAAATATTTAAATTAAAATAGTAGTTATTGATATAATGGGGAAATATTTATTTTATATATTAAATTGAAGTGCAAATATTAGTATTTAAAAAAGCATTTCGGCTTAAATTGCAGCGCATTTTTGTATTCTATAAATAAGGATCGCATATATTTCTCATAAAAGCGATTTTATTTAAATAAATACTAGATTGGGTGGGTAGCAGTTATTATTTATATGACCTTTAGCTGTGTATTGTCGATTTGGAATTCGCTGGGTGCGCGATGACAGCGCCAACTACCGTCCACAATTATGGCGGACATTGAAATGTCAAATGGGCGGCTGTAAACAAACAATTTCAAAAAAGTATCGTAATTTATATTCATTTTCTTTTCAATCATGTAAATCTATAGCGTCGAAAATAACGCTGATGTTTTGTATTACCTGTCTAAAGTACAAACATACTTATACTGACGGCTATATTTCCCTAGAAGGGGTAGCCAGAGCTTAGGCATTATAAATTCCTCAGCCACTTTTGGAAGTTGAGTGAGGAAAAGATGGTAAAAATTAAGGTTTTTGGTGAACCGCATCGCCCAAAAATCCAATAAAAAGCCCCAATACCCTTAGTCGCCTCTTACGATCTCACCCACGGGTAGAAATGGGGTAGTGTTATTCTAAGCAGACACTAAACAGCTACCAAAGCGTTCTTAAAATTATGAAGTTTGGTGAATACTGTTGTTGATTATCTGTTAAAGTATATTGTTCTGTTCTATTATTGTCTTCCAAAAGGAAAATAAAATGTGTTATATATTTTGTTTTATTAGGTTCTGCAAATTTACGAAATTTACTAATGCACAAAAAATATGCAAAATATCATCTGTATGGCAAAACAAGTTTTGAGGAATTTTAATTAATATTTGATAAAGTCTCAGCCGTTGCATTATCGACATGAATCCTAACCCGAGCAATACTGTGAGTAGCATCTGTCACATCTCTTGCAAATTCCCTTTTATCACTTAGAAAAGGTGGCATAACAATACCTATTTCTTTTCCACTTTCATCTTTCTTTATTTGTGGAAATCCTTTGTCAGCCAAAACAATGTCTCCATTTTCTAAATAATCAACTAATCCTGATTCAACTGTTATTTGAGCATAGCTTTTCCTTCCACCGGCCACTTTTGATATAAAGGAATGAAGCCTACTGGTGTAATACCTATGAGCACCTTTGCAGTAAATCCTTTCTTGTAGTGTGAATACCACCACACACGCTTATCAACTGTAGATGGTATTTCTACTTGAAACTCTGTACAATCAATGATGAGCAAAAGTTCTTTACAATAGTATTACACCCTTTGTGCTTGTTTTTTTTCCAAACTTGATAATCTTCGAATTGCTTGATATTTCAGTTTTAACTTCAGAGTCACATATATCTTTGCCATTACGTGTATAAATATTGCAGATGAATGTTTTTCCTTCATTTCCGATACGTGAAGATATATTAACTTGGCATTATTGGTCAATTTTAGTACTATGAATATTTTCCATCATTTCAATTACACTTGATTAGCCGCCGAATGTTCCTTTTTTTGCCACAGTGCGCGCTGTGATCGATTCGAGTTCCCCCACCCCCTACTTTGCACCTAGCGACCATATTTCTTCCCATGTGTGATCGTAAGAGGCAACTGAGGGTATCGAGGCATTAATTGCAATTAATATAATAAATAATTGTTTTTCGTGCGATGCGGTTTGAGACCCATCACCAAAAACATTATTTTTTTAATCTTTTCCCCACTTAACTTCCTGTTTGTGTAGCTGAAGAATTTTTGGATCCTGAAGCTCTGGGTTTTGGATTTATAGCCGTGAGTATACGTATAAATGGATGTATGTATGTATATATGAACTTTAACATTAAATAAAATATATGATTTACATTGAAACGTTTTGAGCATAGTAGAAATAAAGTGTAGTTGACTAATTTTCATTAATTTGCTAGGTGTATAAAAAGTTGTACAGTCTGGTTGTACTTTTTGCTATACTCATTATTTTTAATTTAATTTTAACAAGCAAGTGTTCAATTAAAATGATCAAATAAATAGCTTTCTTAACTACATTAACAAATCAAAAGCCGATTTTGTAATATATGAATAACTATCGTTTTTATAAGAATTATTAGGTAATAAAAAAAATGTTTGGTAAAGACTCAAGACTCAAGCGTTCACAACGTAAATTTTCGAAGGGGTTTGCAGAGGTACTAATACTTCTGAACCTCATTGAAATTGCCCTCTGGTGTTCAGAGTACCCACGTTTTTTGCTTGGACGATGTACTCACGCGATAGGGGGCAGGCCTTATTGTACGCACACACTGTCACATGACAAAGTACAAGTCAGCCATGTAGGTTTCCTCTCGATGTTTTTCCTCACCGTTAACAACCATGATAAATTAACCACACTTATAACTTTAGAAAAGAAAAATTGGTGAAGGCCCGACCTGGATTAGAACTCGCGCCTGTCTGTATTGACGGGCAGTCGTTCTACCCATTTGACTAAATTTAAAGTGATAGATAAAAATATGGCGTGTAGTGTCGGCTTAGAATAGCACTACCCCGTTTCTACCGACGGGTGTACGTAAGAGGCGACTAAGGGATTTTTGGCCGATGCGGTTGGAGACCCATCACCAAAAACCTTTATTTTACTATCTTTCCCCACTCAATTTTCCAAAAGTGGCTGAGGAATTTCTTACTCCTTAAAAAGTAAAAAAAAAAAACTTCTGGCACCCCTTCTAGGGATTTATAGTCGTGAGTATATGTATGTATGTATAAAAATATAATATAAGCTGCATTTTGTAGGCGAAAAGTACATAAATATACAAACATATACTCGCGGCTAAAAAACCTCAAAAGTGATAGCCAGAGCTTTAGAATTATGGGTCTTGAGCCACCTTTGGAAGTTTGTGGTCATAGAATTGTAAAAAAAAACACAACAATTACTGAAAATTTCTCGTATCCTTAGTCGCCTAAAACGACACTGACAAAAAAAAAGATGGTATTGTGATATTCTCAACAGACTCTACACGGAAAAATAGACCAAGCTGAATTTAATTATAGGTTAAGTGATAAAGATCAGAAATCACATTTACTTAAAAACATACATACATATACTTTTGGAAAGTTGTGTGGGGAAAAGATGGTAAAATAAAGGTTGTTGGTGATGGGTCTCCAACCGCATCGCCCAAAAATCCCTTAAAAGCCCCTAATACCGTTAGTCGCCTCTTACGCACACCCACCGGAAGAAATGGTATTTTAAGCCGACACTACACAGCAAAAAACTTAACTTAAAAAACTTTCCCCTAATCATCAACTAAAAACTAATAAAAGCGGTGAACGAATTTTTTGATTCCGAATTATACGTTATATATTTGTGGGATTGTACCCATCAGTAAAGTAAGGTGAGGCGCATATAGGTAGGGTAATGCGTAAACCGAGCAAAAACGGAAGATGTATGTAGGTTAAGGTCATTATATTTAATGGAAACCAGTCACCCTTTTTTTTATATTTTAAAACCGTTTTCGCACTCCAATACTAAAAGTGGCCGAAGAAATTTCTAATTGAAGCTTAAACTATAGGTATTTGTGATTACACCTGTCATTATTGTTAAAGTAAACTAAGGTGCATACAGACAGGTTTACACTTAAACTTATTAGCAAATAACGTAGTAAAATATTCCAAAATTGCGCTACCAATCTTTGCAACTGAGCCAGCCATTCACTTGATTGCAAAATAGTACCGGCTTCGGACTCGAAGTCACAGTCCGTGAGTGAACCATCATGTGGCTAGTGGTGTTATTTTGTGCGTTTAGCGCGGGGATTGCTCAGGATTTGAAAGGTAGTTTTTTGTATGTTTTTCGACGTTTTTTATGGTGGAATTGGGTTATATGCACGGTTGGGGTGAAGGAGGAATATCGAGATTGTTTTAATTGGAATGATTTGATATTGTAGTTTGGGGGATGACGAGTATGTATGTGTGTCTCTTTGTGCGTTTAGCGCGGGGATGGCTCAGGATTTGAAAGGTAGCTTTTTGTATGTTTTTCGACGTTTTTCATGGTGTAATTGGGTTATATGCGCGGTTGGGCTGAGGTGTATAAAGGGGAAAATCGAGGTTTTTGTACTTGGGATGATGTGATGTTGTAGTTTGGGGGATGATGAGTTTGTGTGTGTGCACGTATGTTTACTGCAGGGATTGTTCAGTACTTGAAAAGTGCGTTTGTGTATGTTTTTGCTTGTTTGTAAAAAATTAGGTTACATGCGCGGTTGGGGTAAAATTTTCGAGGAGGAAAATAGAGATTTTTATACTTGGAATTATGTGATTTTGTAGTTTAGAGAGTTATGACGAGTTTGTGTGTGAGTCTCTTTGTGCGTTTGGTGCGGGAAAGGATAGGTTTTTTCTTCGTTTTTTCTACAGAATCGGGTTAATTACGCGGTTGGGGTAAAAGTATTTGAGGATGAAAATGTAGATTTTTAAAGTGGGAATGGAATGATTGCACAGGATTTGATAGGTGGGTATTTTGTTTAGTATTGAACATAATTGCGTTGGGACGGTGGCCAGGGTGAAAGTGTTTGTAAAAGACAATGTTTTTGTTTTTTAGGATGGTAGGGAGTGATAATAAAATGGATGGCGATTTTATGTGTGTGTGTTATTTGGCGCGGGGATGTTTTTTTTGTACAGATTTGGGTCACTTACCTTCCTGGGTTCAAAAGGTTCAAGGACGAAAATTGAGTTTTTGGAATGGAATGGAGTGATTGAAGTTTGGGGAAGGGGCTTACTTGATGTATAATTGTAGAGTTAGTTACACTACTGAACTCAAAATGTTTAAGAATAAAAATTAACATATACTCACGGCTATAAATCCCATGAAGGGGTAGCCAGAGCTAGGGAATTAAAAATTCCTCAGCCACTTTTGGAAGTTGCGTGGGGAAAAGATGGTGAAATAAAGGTTTTTGGTAATGGGTCTCCAACCGCATTGCCCAAAAATCCTTTGAAAGCCCCAATACCGTTAGTCGCCTCTTACGTACACCCACCGAAAGAAATGGGGTAGTGCTATTCTAAGCCGATACTACACAGCAAAAATTTATGAAATTATATGTGTTTTAAATTGGTGATGGAGTGAATTTTAAATTTGGAATGGTTTTAAATGTTTGTTCGTATGTTGATTTTGTTTGTTATTTTTATGTATAGAATTGAGACCCGCTTTTGAGTTGATAACTGATATGATAATGTTTGGGGACGAAAATGGAAATATTTCACCTTCGCAAGAATGAATTTCTAATCTTAGTATCGGAATTGCACAGGATTTGCACTATTCTACACACTTTCCTATTTGATTATGCTTAAGCTATATGCAATATTAATGATGATGAAAGCTTGGCACCAGAAAATTGAGTTTTACTTGTTTAATATGTGAATGAAAGGAATAATTAAACTATGTTATATGTAACGTATGGATAGTCGCATTTAAAAATAATAATATTGAAGATGAGTGTCTGTTTTATGTCATGATATCGAATGTTTACATTGTGACATTTTTGTGTGTGTAATGTGGTGTAGGTTTTTCTTTTATAAAATAATTGTACGCGAGTAAGAGTAAGGTACTAAAAAACGTATTGTCTTGCCATGGAATGTATTGTTATATTACATTTTATTCTTGAGTTTAACATAAATATAAACGTTCACGCCGAATATCCCCGAAGGGGTTGGCAGAGGTACAAATACTTCTGAACATCACGTGACTTTGTCACCTGTTGTTCAGAGTACCCACGTTTTTCATGGACAGTGTACTCACGTGATATGGGGCAGGCCTCGATAGAGTTTAAGAGTTTAATAGTTATATGGATTTCATTTGTTTAAGCTCTATTGACTAAGAATAGCATTAACCATCAAAAGCTCACCAGTGTCGCAAGGAAAAACACAAATTTAAAGGTTGGGCGATGTGGCTAAGGACTCATCACTATCTGTCCTTTATTTGCATTTTTCCCAACCTTTTCCCAAAGTATCTTTATTGCAGTTCAAAAGTATGTATGTAGGACTTCTAGTACATATTTGGCATCTTTGACTGCAAAATTTAAGGCGTAGAGTTTATAATAATATTATGAAGCTGAGTAATTTATATTCATAAATGCGCTTATCTGGAACACTGTTCCGCTTGTTTCTTATCCTCATACATCTCGTTAAGAAATGAATACAAGTTTGGAGACCCACCTCATTTCATTTTAAAAATATATGTTCTTCATAAAGCTTACTAATAAATATTATAAATATATGAAAGAAAAACAAACATAACATAACATAACATAAACGTTCACGCCGAATATCCCCGAAGGGGTTGGCAGAGGTACTAATACTTCTGAACATCACGTGACTTTGTCACCTGGTGTTCAGAGTACCCACGTTTTGCATGGACAGTGTACTCACGTGATAGGGGGCAGGTCTATCGCCGTTTTTTGTACGAATACACTGTCACATGACTAAGTACAACTCAGCCATGTGGGTTTCCTCACGATGTTTTCCCTCACCGTTAACAACCATGATAAATTAACCACACATATGTCTTTAGAAAAGACAAATTGGTGTAGGCCCGACCCAGGATTTGAACACTAGTCGTTTGCACGATAACCGAGTGTTCTACCCACTGGGCTATCACGGTTGCTAAAAACAAAATAATTAAAAAATAGTTTTTGTGTATCTTTGGTGGGAAGAAATATTTTGTTATGTATGCAACATGTTGTACCCTTATTTTAATGTATCAATCATAAACATATACACTCACGGACATAAATCCCAAAAAGGTGTAGCCAGATCTAGAAACTCCTCAGCCACATTTGGAAGTTGATAGGGAACAAGATGTCAGAAATAAATTATCGTTGGTGATGGGTCTCCAACCGCATCGCCCAAAAACCAATTAAAACCCTTAGTTGCCTCTTTAGACACCCGTGGGCAGAAAGGGGTAGTGACATTCTTCAACCCGGTATTACACGGCAAAAAGGGCTCTTCAACATAATACATAACATAACATAACATAACATAAACGTTCACGCCGTTTATCCCCGAAGGGGTTGGCAGAGGTACCAATACTCCTGAACTCACATGGCAAGCGCCATCTAGTTTCCAGAGAAGGTACCCACGTTTTGCTAAGACAGTGTACTCACGTGATAGGGGGCAGGCCTATCGCCGTTTTGTACGAATACACTGTCACATGACTAAGTACAACTCAGCCATGTGGGTTTCCTCACGATGTTTTCCCTCACCGTTAGCAACCATGATAAATTAACCACACATATGACTTTAGAAAAGACAAATTGGTGTAGGCCCGTCCCAGGATTGGAACTCACGCCCTTCTGTTTTCCGGGCGGGTGTTCTATCCACTGGACTATCATGGCTCTTCAAATGCTTTCAAAAAATGCCTAGTCTCATCAGTTAAAATCGCACTATCCCATCTCGTTACATTGCTATCGAGGTATTCTACAGGTGATATTCTAATCCCGGACTAGAATAGAATAGAATAGAAAAAATATACCGGTCGAATTGAGAACACTCCTTTTTTTGAAGTCGGTTAAAAACTATGGACTATGGCGAAATCGCCCTATATAGGGTAGGCTCGAGCCCTTGGTGGGGACATATATGGGCTGTGAGAAGAATAGAAAACTTTTCATTGCACATCAAGAATGGAGAAACATTTACAAATACACAGAAATAAATAACAAAAGTACAATTGGCGGTCTTATCACTAAAAGCGATGTCTTCCAGACAACCTAGACACTAAAGGAACTAAAGTCATAATTTGGTTATGTGAAAAACTCAATTATTACGAAACATCATAAAGTATCTATAAAAATCTCAAAATATTGTATTTAGATCAACGAAATACAATATCGTTCGACCTCGGTCATGTTACGTGATGTTGCGTTGAGTGAATTTCAAAATCTCAGGTTTTAGCGATCAACATTTAGATTTCGACTTATTACATGTCATAACTGCTACAAACTGACTGTAGACTTCGAAAGTGAATGAAACAAGTAAAGGTATCTTTCTTATCAAAACTTTAAGAATAGTTGGAAGACGTTCCATGAATGCAAATTTGCAAAAATTGTGTGTAAGACCAATGTTAAAAGTAATTAGGTAACGTGCATACATAAGTGGTAGCCAGAGCTTCAGAATAAGAAATTCCTCAGCCATTTTTGGAAGTTGAGTGGAGAAAAGATTTTAATATAAAGATTGTTCGTGATGGGTCCAACCGCATCGCCCAACAATAATCTTAAAAACCCCAACACCCTTAGTCGTCTATGGGTAGACATGGGGTAGTGCTATTACAAGCCAATACACAGCAAATTTATTAGATAATATAATTAGAGTATAGTTACCGTTAGACGGTTTAAATCAGTTTTTTTGTTTTTTTTTTAAATGAGCAGTATAAAAATAACTACTTTTATTATATATTTTTTCTTAACTTATTTTTTCATGATGACCGACAAGATTTATATTTTCATAATAATGAATATATATAATGTACGACATAATACAAATAAACCATCAATCCATCCATATAAATCTTCCTGCATTTTTCATATTATAAGTACTAATTTATTTTTTGAAAGTAGTCTAATAAAGTTTCCGAAGTGTAGGGATTTATAGCCGTGAGTATATGTATGTATATTTTTTCATCCCTTTCTCCCAGATGCAACGACAACACCCGCCCTAGATTACTATTCTATGCCATTGTCCGAGCTCGATGACATTGAATTATGTCTTCGTACTCACATCTCTGAGACAATACCATACAACCGGCAACCTTTTAAGAAGACAGGGTGGCACCTTAATATGTGCCTGTTCAGTATAGAAAGGCACATAAACTGAGATTCAATCAAAGAAACACATCCATCGCATATTTCTGTTAATACCCAAAACGGCAAACCTTTTTAAAAGACAGGATCACGATTTTACTGTTCTTTACTGTACAGTAATGCTAAAATATTCTTTTATTATTTCAAAAACTCTATCTGGGAAACAGAATCACATTGTAATATGCCTTACCGTACCATAATAATTGTATTTTTTTACTTTTCTCCCAGATGCCCCGACAACACCCGCCCTAGATTACTACTCTATGCCAGTGTTGTCCGAGCTGGACGACTATGACTTGTGTCTGCGGAATCCTGAAGCGGTGTACTGCATCGTGGATATGGAGCTGATGGAGGATGAGACGCCTTTGTATCAGTTTATAAAGGTAAGTTACTAGTTGATATCTATAGAGCCAATGTGAAAGGTAATGTTAGTAGACATTCTAAGCCGGCACTTCACGGCAATCATCGTAACCAGACAATTTTATTGGACGATAGATAAATACACACATATACTCACGGCTATAAATCCCTTAACGGGGTAGACAGAGCTTTGGAATGAGAAACTCCTCAGCCACTTTTGGAAGTTGATTGGGGAAAAGATGGTTATAATAAATGTTTTTGGTGACGGGTCTCCAACCACATCGCCCAAAAATCATTTTAAAAGTCATAGATATATGATATTATGTCCATAAAGGAGTATTATTGGTAATCATATCACTAAGAGTGATTATTTCCATAAATATATTTTATGAAAAGACAAGTAAATGTGGGAGTCATGTTAGAGCGCACACTACTACGGACTCACTCGCACATAGCAGCGTCTCACTCATATTCCTACATCGCGGAGTGTAAATGTTTTTCGAGTTAAGCATAGATACAAATTATAAGTTGGTACACAGCAGGGTGTACTGGCCAGTATATCTTTGCTGTTTCCACAGTCATGATACCAGGTCTAAACGAATTACTTTTAATTGTATTGAAATTACTTGCTATCTTTTAGTATCACATTTTGCTTCCTTTTTTACTAAATTTATTGCGATTTTCAATTCTCAAACGTTCACGCCGTATATCCCCGAAGGGGTTGGCAGAGGTATTTATACTTCTGAACATCACGTGACATTGTAGCAAAGTACTAAGTACAACTCAGCCATGTGGGATTCCTCAAGACATTTTCGTTCGCCGTTAGCAACCACGATAAATTAACCACACATATGTCTAATAAATAAAGGAAAGAAAAATTTCGACACAGGCGGGATTCGAACCCGCGACCTCGGGTATACGCCCCCGTCGCTCTTGCCAACTGAGCTACCGTGTCAGTGGCTACCAGCGCGAAATTCTTCTATCCTTTATTTCTTTTACACGTTTTAGTAGTGTTTGCGTTTCCTACCTCCGAATTTTTTACTAATTCGGAAGGCCACTTGTCTATCTTTTCAGATAGAATGCAAATGTTGAAAACGCCTAACTATCACATAATTTAAATCTTTTTGTTCATGAAAACCTCATGTGGGGATTATTACTAATAAATAAAGAATAAATAAAGGAAAGAAAAATTTCGACACAGGCGGGATTCGAACCCGCGACCTCGGGTATACGCCCCCGTCGCTCTTGCCAACTGAGCTACCGTGTCAGTGGCTGCCAGCGCGAAATTCTTCTATCCTTTATTTCTTTTACACGTTTTAGTAGTGTTTGCGTTTCCTACCTCCGAATTTTTTACTAATTCGGAAGGCCACTTGTCTATCTTTTCAGATAGAATGCAAAAAAAAAAATTCGGAGGTAGGAAACAAAAACTTTCACCTCTATCAGATATACAGATATTAAAAAGTATATATATAGAGCTACCCACTCCTTTATAGGATATAAAACAACAGAAGTCGTTATAAAAACGAGACATTTTTAAAGTTTTTTTTAAGATTTCATGTATTATCATTAAATAACCTTTCATTTTTGTGCGTTAGTAATCTGGTACAAGACCACAATACATACATACATACATACATATACTCACGGCTGTAATTCCCTAGAAGGGGTAGCCAGAGCCAAGGAATTATAAATTCCTCAGCCACTTTTGGAAGTTGAGTGGGGAAAAGATAGTAAAATAAAGGTTTTTGGTGATGGGTCTCCAACCGCATCGCCCAAAAATCCAATAAAAAGCCCCAATACCCTTAGTCGCTTCTTACGACACCCGTGGGTAGAAAGGGGTAGCGACATTCTAAGCCGGCACTACACGGCATACAAACAATACAAGTAATTAAATAATAACTACGAACAAACGCATATGTTTTCTTTTGATACCACCAAAAATATAAAAGTCAACCCTTACTTTGAAAATACCACTTTAAATACACGGCTACAAATCTCAAAAAAGAAAACTTGAAATTGAAAATTACTCAGCCTCTTTTGTATGTGTTAGCGGGAAAGGAATTGTAAAATAAAGCATATTTAGTGATGGTCTCCTGCCACATTGCCAAACAATCGCTTGAAAAGTCTCCACATTTTCAGCCGTATCTTACGAATATACATATATATAGATAGGTTTTGTTTTACTATATTATTTTTTTCTATTGCCAATAGGCTATTTGACTAAGTTTTGAAAACTATCCTACGGTGTTAATTTGTTTATAAGGAGCCCTAAAATAATATTTTTCTGTCTTCATTTTAGTTTTTTTATTAAAAAATCGAAAAAGAAAATGCAATATTCAAATGTGCCGCGAAAACGCGATTTTAAGTAATATGGCTGCTGTAGCACAAATGACGTCAATTCCGCATTAAACACCAATGAGCGTAGCGATACACAGTCTGTTTATGTGCGATCTGCGTCATTATAGAAATAGCCAATCACGGTCGTTTTTAGTCACGTGACAGTCGCATCAAAAATACTTATTTTAAAAGACGGATTTTAGTGAAATAGTGCAATATTTTTATCTCGCATTATTACAAATTGCTCCAAAAAAGAAATATTAAGACTAATGAAATAAAAGAAATGTATATTTTTATTACAGTCAAATAGTCTATTGAAATATAAATATATATAAATTAATTAAACCTCTCCCATTCCAGAACTTCTCATCCCTCTACTACAAGAACTACAGACACAGCAAGCTGCACCGGGGCGTGTGTGCCAACAAACACTGTGGACTAAACGCCACCCATGCGAATGTTACTGAAGATACCGTCACAGCGCTGAAGTCTTGCTTTAATGAGTCAATGCATCGAGGATATGGGTTGCAAGTATGTGGTTTTCTGTATTAATACTAACTGTTCGATGCATGGCAATTTTAGAAGCTGTTGGCAATTTAGGACAAAATTTTGATCAAATATGTCCATCGATAGTCTTTGAGTATCGGAACTAATGTCGGGGGTATATGTGTTTAAGGACTTTAATATGTTAGTTACATACATACATATACTCACGGCTATAAATCCCTAGAAGGGGTAGCCAGAGCTAACGAATTAGAAATTCCTCAGCCACTTTTGGAAGTTGCGTGGGGAAAAGATGGTAAAATAAAGGTTGTTGGTGATGGGTCTCCAAACGCATCGCCCAAAAAACCTTAAAAGCCCCAATACCGTTAGTCGCCTCTTACGTGCACTCACCGGAAGAAATGGGGTAGTGCTATTCTAAACCAACACTACACAGCACATGTATGTTAGTAACTCAAACGTTAACACAGTTTACCCCCAAAGGATGGCGGAGGTACTCATACTTCTGAACATCACTCAACGTCACTCAAGCGAATGTTACTGAGGATAGATAGATAGATAGATAAATTGTTTATTTATATTAACATAACACCACATACAATATGAAAAACAATACATAAAGTGAAAAAAAAAACAATATTTTTGACATAAAAATTAGTGCTATGGTAACACGAACTAGGTCCTAACTCAGTGCTTGTTATTGCCAAGTGGCAAAACACTGGTTTTCAGTTAAGGCCTACACTACACTACACATCATTAAATAATATATAAAAAAAAAATCTGTGTCTGCCACATTTGAAGTAAACAAAATTAAATAAATAGTAAAGGAACAGACAATAAACTAAACAAATGCACAACAAAAAAATAAAAAAGAATATCGTTTAAAATTATCTTTAAACATATTCGCTTAGTCTTAGAACATTAAATAATTAAAAGAACAAGAAAACAATAATCAGTATTCACAAATTCTCAAGTAAAAGTTCACATGAGAAAACCAAGCAATACATTTATACATTAGTTATTTTTATTATTTACTGGAAGTTTACTTGCATGTGTGAGACTGTCACAGATCTGAAGGCATGCTTCAATGAGTCGATGCATCGAAGATATGGGTTGTAATTAGGTGGCTTTCGATTTACATTAATATTTCTATATGTTAAATACACATTTAAATGTATATCTCAAATATCACAAGTGTAAAACTTACAGAACGGGCATTACGCTTTACCAATCAAGTAGGTTATACAAAATTTATCCTTCATCCACCGAAATAAGCGTTCCCAATCCCAAGAGACTCGGTTCGCCTGCCTATTTAAAAACTAAAAGAGATTTAGCTTGCCTATCGGTATATCAGATTATAATAAAACAATGTAAATGTTATCATACTGTTAATATTAATATAAGGGAATTTCAATAAGCGCGTGTATATAATACAATGGTAAAAGAATGTAAACGCTTCCGATTAAAGTCCGTTTAATGTGTACTCCGATGCCCATCTAGTTATATTTAATATTATTTTATATAGCCTCTAGCAATCAAATCTTCAGTTGATTAACTAGCAAACAATCAACCTTTTTTCATTTAGACCTGTCGGAGAAAACAATTATCGGCTTAAAATGGCACTAACCCATTTAATTGCTATTCTTTGCCGACACAAAAGCCCAATGTGATACAGGTTTATATTTGTTTGGTACACGATAGTTCATGCGTTTTATTAAAATAATAGTAAATACTCTTTATTGCACATCAAAACACAAGTTATTTACAAAAATAATAAAAACAGTTTACATTGAATAATTGAAGAATAAATAAAGGAAAGAAAAATTTCGACACAGGCGACACATTTCGAACCCGCGACCTCGGGTATACGCCCCCGTCGCTCTTGCCAATTGAGCTGACGTGTCATTTACATTGAAGTACAATTGCCGGCCTTATCACAAAGAGCGATCTCTTCCAGACAATCTTTGGAAGGTAAGATCAGTAAATTACAATAAAGATATATATTTTCTTTCAGGTGGAATCCCTATCAGTCCGGTACTGCAAGACTTCCGATGATTCCGATAGAATAGACACATTGGACATAGTAGTTGGTGTGCTGTTGATTGCATTGTTCTTGGTTAACGCTGGGTGCTCTGCTTGGTACTTCTTTTGGCCGCCAGAGAAAGGAGAAGGTAATGTATTTTTGATGTACATACATACTTTAATAAATAAATTCACGGCAGTAGATCCTATAAAAGGATAGTGAAACACACATAGACTTCCCTCAAAAAATTGGTTACCAAGAAAAAGTAAGTTACCCCAAGGATTTTGACTATGAGCCTCAAAGAAAAGGCAAAATCGAAATCAAGAATTGGATTTTTTTTAAGCCATTTTAAGAAGAAGTGTAGGGAATAGATCTGTAATGACATATACATATATATACTCACGGCTGTAAATCCCTAGAAGGGTAGCCAGAGCTAAGAATCAGAAATTCCTCAGCCACTTTTGGAAATGATAGTGCGGAAAAGATGGTAAAAATAAAGGTTGTTGGAGATGGGTCTCCAACCGCATCACCCAAAAATCCCTTAAAAGCCCCAATACCGTTAGTCGCTTCTTACGTACACCCACCGGAAGAAATGAGGTAGTGCTTTTCTAAGCCGACACTACACAGCTAAATAAGGGTAGTTGACAATAGACTCACACAACCCTCTGAAAACACCCGCGGAAAGATATGGGTTAGTGCTATTTTAAGTCTACACATAAAACTGACTTATTTTTTTACACATGATTAATATTTTTTTCTATTGTACCTAGGAAACCAGTACATGATGGCTTTCTGCGTACAAAAGAATTGGAAAGCTTTGAAATACGGAGGTAGTGCCGATGGTGGACTGTTCAAATGTTTCCAAGCTTTAAGGTAAGACAACATAACATAACATAAACGTTCACGCCGAATATCCCCGAAGGGGTTGGCAGAGGTACTAATACTTTTAAACATCATGTGACTTTGTCACCTGGTGTTGCATGTTTGCATGGACAGTGTACTCACGTGATAGGGGGCAGGCCTATCGCCGTTTTGTACGAATACACTGTCACATGACTAAGTACAACTCAGCCATGTGGGTTTCCTCACGATGTTTTTTCCTCACCGTTAACAACCATGATAAATTAACCACACATATGTCTTTAGAAAAGACAAATTGGTGTAGGCCCGACCGAGGATTCGAACACTAATCGTTTGCACGATAACCGAGAATTACCGAGATTAAGGTAAGACAAACATGCATATATACAAACAAAAATGGACAGATTACACAGATCAAGATAGCTCCAAAGTGAGTACGATCTACTATATATATATATATATATATATATATATATATATGTGTGTGGGAATCATGTTAGAGCTCACTGCGGACTCAATCGCACATAGCAGCGTCTCACTCATATTCCTACATCGCGGAGTGTAAATATTTTTCAAGTTAAGCATAGACACAAATTATAAGTTGGTACACAGCAGGGTGTACTGGCCAGTATATCTTTTCTGTTTGCCACATATATCTATACTTATAATAAATCTGTAGAGAGGTCAATTCTGTACATGGAATATATTTTCAAAATAACTATCAGGGGGTGATTAGGGATCGATACTGATGCCAAAAATGCAATCAGTAAAATTTTTGTCTGTCTGTCTGTCTGTCTGTCTGTCTGTCTGTCTGTCTGTCTGTCTGTCGGTTTGTATGTTCCTTATGGAAACAAAAACTACTCGACGGATTTTAACGAAACTTGGTACAATTATTCTTTATACTCCCGGGCAGGTTTTTGTATACTTTCCAGCAGAATAGTAAAGGGGAATTTTGGGAAATTTTGGGAAAACGGGAGAAGTTACTCCATTTTTTAAGCTTCCGTCGCGTGTGCAGCCTTAATCGTCAAAGTTACATAGAAATCACGTATGACGGAAATATTCTACATAAAATTATCAAAAAAATATTCCGCAACAGTATATGTCTATCTTTTATGGTTGACTCACAACAACACGTGTAACTCCTGATAGCTTAGCAGTTCGGCGCATTCTGATTATATTTGTTTTCTCTTACGTTTATAATACTTTCAATCACCCTTATTTCAAAAGTTAACATTATTACCTACTCAATAAAAAAAGAATCATAGAAATCGGTATAGAAACACCAAAATTAATAGTCCCAACATAATAGTCGCACGCGATCTAAACCAAATCCTTAGTAATTTACATTTTACGTACTAGATGGCGCCAGTAGTTGCATCAATTAAAACCTAAAAATTAGCTTGATTTCGGAGATATTGATCTGAACCGATCATAAAAGCGCTTTCAAAATCACAAAGTAACTCTATATTCAGACATGAGTGCTGTAAGTTGTAATAAAGGCGCTAATTTCATAACACTTGAGCAGTGATTGAAGAAACCTCCAATATTTTTAAAACTACGCTACCCGTGCGAAGCGGGGCCGATCCACTAGTATATATATATATGTGTAGTTATAGGATACTAGCTCAACGATATATCTTGACATACATACATGACATACATTTCAAACCGTTAGTTCCCAAATCCTACAATGCAATCAATTATAGAAACGGCTCAAAAAGGCTGGCGTCTGTAGCCTAAAGAATAGAAGAGCATGTATCAAAATATTGGTGGATGTAGATGAAGCTAAAAAGGTTTGCCAGGATCATAGAAAGTGGCGACCACTACTCTCCGCCTACCCCAATGGGGACTAATGGCGTGAGTTTATATAAGAAAACATTTCAGCTTTGTGCGATTTACAGCCGTGAATATACGACTTTATTTGCATATATCGTTTTGATAAAGAAAATGAGAAAGCTCTTCATATTTTGTTACATCTCTATGTACCTATATTTACGATGCATAAAAGGTATTTACGATTAATAGGTATTCTTAAAACAAGATACGAAATACGTTATGTTCAAATAAGTAATTATTATAGTTATTTTATCACGATTCATCTGAATCATAATTCCAAATTCAGAAGAAGAAGAAGAAAATTCGCTGCTACACACGTACAAAGGAAGACACAGCACAAAAATAAGTATATACAAGCACACAGAAAAATAATAATAAAAAGACAATATCATACACACTAATTCCAAGCTATAAAAGAAAAAAATAAGCTATAGCCGTATAACCTGCGTAGTAGCAACGAATTTGGAAGCTGCCTCAGCAGTATCGTAATTCCTAAACATTACTATTGTATTGGCTCAAAGATATACACGCTCAATTCAAACGTTCACGCCGTATATGCCCGAATGGGTTGGCAAAGGTACTAGTACTTCTGAACAACACGTGACGGGTAACCTTACACACAGGTGACTTTAAAAAGACGAAATGTTGCAAGCCACACCCAGGATTTGAACCGTCTCTGTCTGCATGATAAGCGGTGTTCTACCCAATGAGCTATCACGGTTGCTTTATTCACAACGGTTAATTAATTCAAATAATATCATTAGAACTTTACCTCATTAGCCAAATCTATATCACTACCTCATTAACGAGGCTAGAAGGCTTTGAAAGGCAAGCCTGAATTCACTTCAAATTATATTTGTAATGCATGAAAACATCAAAATATTGGGTTAGTAAAGCAGAAAATCAGTACAGCGAAAATTAATGCACATCGTATTAATAAAGTTTATTCAAACCAATTTTCGTAAAATCACAAATTATTGTTTAAGCAGATTTTGTATTAAATTTTCAGTATCAAATTCATTTTGCAATGTATTTATATGTACACGTATAATAATGATAACACTAGAGCCTTTGACAAAACTAATGTATATATTTAATTATATACATATTTTCACGGCTATAAATCCCTTAATGGGGTAGCCAGAGCTTTGGAATGAGAAATTCCTCAGCCACTTTTGGAAGTTGATTAGGAAAAAGGTAGTAATAATAAATGTTTTAGGTGACGGGTCTCCAACCACATCGCCCAAAAATCACTTAAAAAGCCGCTTTACCCTTAGTCGCCTCTTACGATCACCCACGGGTAGAAATGGGGTAGTGTTATTCTAAACCGACACTACACGGCGAATATTTTTTTTAATTACTACCTAACATTGTAGCTTATGAGTCAAAAACATGGTTGTCTTTGTTTTTTTTTAGAGTAGAGAATAGTGAGGCAGGCAGTGGATTTCAGTCTGTTTTATTAGTTTTTTTGTAAAATAAAGGAAAATAATTAGTACCGACAGCACATAAAAATTTTTAGCACCCAGTGACTGACATGCAATAGCTTTTTTTGAAGTAATAAAATTTAAAACGATTGTTAGAATTATAATTTAAAAAATTATATACATCAACTTGATTTTTTTTCTAAAATATTAAATTAATGAAGGGTTTCATCGAAATATTAACGGTCGAAAAAATTACTAGATATTAATAATGATTTATCAAGTGCAATAATGATCACCGTTAGTCATTGTAGTCACTGAAGACTCAAACGTTCACGACTTATATCCCCGAAGGAGTGGTAGAGATACTAACACTACTGATCATCACTTGACCTGGTACCCACGTTTTGCTTGGACATTGCCCTATTATGGGGGCAGAACTATCACCGTTATGACTGAATACACTGTCACATTGAGTGAGTTTTCTGAAGACGTTTTTCGTCGCCGTCAACAATCATGATAAATTAACAACACGATTACTCAAGACTCAAACGTTCACGCTGAATATTTCCGAAGGGTTTGGCAGAGGGACTTCTGTACATCACTTGATATTCTCACTGGTGCTCAGAGTTACCACGTTTGAATTGGATAGTGCACTCACGTGATGGGGAGCAGACCTGTTATTGCCACACATATGATTTCAAAGAAGACAAATTGACGAAAACCGAAATTCGATCCCTTGCCTGTCTGCATATCAAAGAAGTCGTTTATAGTTTGCCAACCCTTACTAGGGTAGTCTGGTAGAAAATAACCAATTTACCCTATTTAGGGTTCGCCCCTCAGTAGGTAGATATTTGGGCTATGTTAATGATGATGATGAATTCTACAATTTCTTCTTGCTTTACAGATTCTATACAATGGTGATGATTCTCGGCCTTCATTCGATGATATTCATTGGATATGGTTACACTGCCAACCCCGAGTTCATTGAAAATGTAAGTACCTATATATCTATATACTCATATATTTATTACATACTTATACTCACGGCTATAAATCCCTAGAAGGGGTAGCCAGAACTAAAGAATTATAAATTCCTCAGCCACTTTTGGAAGTTAAGTGGGGAAAAGATCGTAAAATAAAGGTCGCATCCAGCCGCATCGCCCAAAAATCGATTAAAAATCTTCAATACCCTTAGTCGCCTCTTACGTACACCCATGGGAAGAAACGGGGTAGTGCTACTCTAAGCCGACAATACAATTTATTACCAGCGCTTAAAACCAACTAAGTTATAACATATATAAGAATGAAAGAAAGAAACTTAGAAGCCGTATAAACTACATCGAAAATACATGCTTCGAAAAAAGGAACACGTTTATCTTCTTTATTACAAAAGCCCACAAAACATAAAAAAGCAAAAAACAAAGATTAAAAGTAGGAAAAATTACATACACACATATACTCACGGCTATAAATCCCTAGAAGGGGTAGCTAGAGCTAAGGAACTAGAAGTTTCTCAGCCACTTTTGGAAAGTTGAGTGGGGAAAAGATGGCAAAGTAAAGGATGTTGGTGATAGGTCTCAAACTGCATCGCCCAATAATCCCTTAAAAGCCGCAATACCGATAGTCGCCTCTTACGAACACCCACCGGCAGAAAGTGTCGTAAGGTGGGTAGTGTTATTCTTAAAATTAATAAATAAATAGCAGTGAGGGCAACTCTCCCAGTAGGTGTACTGACGTTTTGGTGAAAATAAAAGGAAGCCGATGGATGAAAGTGTATGTAAATATGTATAAAGATACCCTATACCGGAACGTAAATATAATGTAAAAAAACGATAACGATCCAATTACTATAATTTTATATACATACATATACACGGCCATAAATCCCAAATAACAGTACCCGGTCGGCTTAGAATAACACTACATTTCTGCCGGTGGGTGTTCGTAAGAGTCGACTATCGGTATTGCGGCTTTTAAGGGATTATTGGGCGATGCATTTGGAGACCCATCACCAACATACTTCATTTTGCCATCTTTTCCCCACTCAACTTTCCAAAAGTGGCTGAGGAACTTCTAGTTCCTTAGCTCTGGCAACCCCTTCTTGGGATTTATAGCCGTGAGTATATGTATGTATGTATGTATAAATCCCAAAAAGAGGCAGCCATAGCTTTAGAGCTGGACACTCCTGCCAAATTTGGAAGTTGATAGAGGACAACATGGTAGAAATAAAGTATCGTTGATGATGGTCGCTGGACCGCATCGCCCAAAATCTACTTCAAAAACCCCGATTCCGTTAGTCGCCTCTTACGACACCCGTAGGTAGAAAAGGGAAAGGAGTAGTGACATTCTAAGGCACATCAAGGCAATTATAATTTTGTATATAGAATTGGCTCAAATTACATACACGCATATATACATATACTCACGGCTATAAATCCCTAGAAGGGGTAGCCAGAGCTAACGAATTAGAAATTACTCAGCCACTTTTGGAAGTTGCGTGGGGAAAAGATGGTAAAATAAAGGTTGTTGGTGATGGGTCTCCAACTGCATCGCCCAAAAATCCGTTAAAAAGCCCTAAATGGCTGAAATTGAGAATACTCAATTTGAATCAGAAAACAAGAACAACTCCAAGTACCATACAAATATTAAAACTCTTCTTGAAATTATACCCATTTTCTTAAGAAGAACTTCTGAATAGAAATAACTTAAGAAGTTCATCGTATTCTACCGTATGCACTCAAGTTTTCTAAACTGTGAAGTAATTCTAAGTTAATTGCCAAGTGCTAAGTTAAACAAGTTGCAACTTTAACCAAATAACTTTAAGCAATTTGTGCTAAGAGTGTGGAAACCGCTTTTAGCTTGCGCGTTAGAAAATCAAGCGTTTTTAAAGTGACGCGTTTTAATTAACGCCGAGATAGTTTTTAGCTAGATGAAGATGAAAAATTGAAAAATTATGCAAACTGTGTGGAAAGTGCAGTTGGAATTAGAAAATATAGTTATTTTAGCGAATCAAATGAAAAACATTTAGCTAAAACTTAAATGAAGAATATGTGTTCGGTTGCGATATAGTGACATTTCGTTAATAAATATTTTTCAAATGAAAGTATTAAAATATTCTGACTAAGACTCAAATATATATTGTTTTATTTTTAAAATATTTAAAACTCTTTAATTTCTAACATTTTTTTTTTATTTTATTATCAAAAATACTTTTGTTAATGTTCTATTTATAGCTTTTACAAGAAACCAATGTCAGTCACAAAAACGAACGACTTTCCTCTACTATTGAATCGCATCACAAATTTTTATCATTTGAAAAAATATGTGTTCTTACTAAAGAAATGGTAACTGGCTCAAAATATTTATACCAATATTGGGTACTAGTAGCATTGATTTTCACCAGTGATAAATTACTAATAATCTAGCATTTTCTACAAAGTAATCGTTAATCCACTCATCGTATTGCAGCGGTCAGTTAATAGCTGTTAACCCGTCGCCGCCGTGTTATGAAAGAGCTCGCAACAGGTTAAATATTACGAAAGCGGCACCTACATTTTACATGATCGGTCAAATATTGAGAAATAATGGACGTTTTTGTATTGCACATATATGTGAATTTTAAATTGACATAATATTACTGTTTAATTATGTGTAATTTAACTGTCTCATTAATGCTTTATGGGTAGTTAGATTGGGTAATGGGAATAGAAAGGGTAATTAGAAAAATGCTATGGCTTAAAATATTAATATATATTTTTACATGTTTTTCCCCTTGTGTCATTAGATGTGTCTTAGGGTTTAAGCTCTTTTAAGTTTATTTTTGGGCAATGTGTCTTAAAACCAGCATCATCCATCTTTTTTTTCAATCTTTCCTCAATTAACTTCGCCAAATTCCTTCGTAATTTCCAATCGCAAAGCTAAGCCACCTCTTTTTGTAATTTACAGTCATGAACTTTAGTGTGTGTGTACTTAAAAACCTATTATTAAAAAAATGCCGTGTAGTGTCGCCTTAGAATAGCACTACCCCGTTTCTACCGATGGGTGTACGTAAGAGACGACTAACGGTATCGGGGCTTTTAAGGCATTTTTGGGCGATGCGGCATGAGACCCATCACCAACAACCTTTACTTTACCATCTTTTCCCCACTCAATTTCCAAAAGTGGCTGAGGAATTTCTAATTCCTTAGCTCTGGCTACCCCTTCTAGGGATTTATAGCCGTGAGTATATGTATATGTATGTATATTAAAAAAATGCAACATTAAAATTTAAAATAGTCTGAGCAAGCTTAAACATCGAATCATAAATTTAATTCTCGCATAATATTAAAATATCGTGTGCAACAAAAACAAACTATATTTAAAACTAATAAAAAACTATATTTATAACAAATTGATGTAAAATAATTCAATTACGTATGTTGTAAATCCGCAAGACACAAAAACGAATGCTCTTATATTAGTAGGTCACGAGTGAAATGATTCTAAAAACCAGTTTTTTACGTCACTGACCTTGAGTTTTTATGATACCAATTTTCAAAATATGGTTAGTGAGTTGCAAGAGTTTTTTACGTATAATTATGAGCCTATTTAATATGCGAATAAAATATTTGAAGTGTCTATCTAGGATTAGCAAATATAAGTTTTATTAAGACATAACTGTGCTTACATTAGATAACTTGCTGTATAGTGTCGGCTTACCAGACCCATCGCCAACAACCTTTATTTTACCATCTTTTCCCCACTCAACTTTCCAAACGTGGCTGAGGAATTTCGAATTCCTTAGCTCTGGCTACCCCTCCTAGGGATTTATAGCCGTGAGTATATGTATGTATGTATAACCAAAGCCGTCTTTAACCTATTGGTGGCCCTGGGCATATGAGAATAATGGGGCCCTAAGCTTTGACAGAACATTATTTTGTTAGAATAAACTAAGAAAGTAGATAAGCAAGTTTCCAGATTCATTTTTTGATCCGGTCACGATCTTCCGAGTAAATCTTAGCGATGTCTGTTGTCGAACTAGAACTTCAGCCCGTTAACAATTAATAATTGGAAAAAAATACTTTAACATATATATTTTTTGTATATCTACAGTTATTAGGCTAGTAGAATCGTGCAATAGCATATGCGTAAAAATGTATAATAAAATACCTGAGGACATTTTAAATTTAACAGAAACAAAATTCAAAGCAGCAGTTAAAAGAAATCTTAGTTCGAAAGCCTATTACAATGTCAATGATTACATTAATGATGAAGTGGCTTGGTGTCATCAGGGCTCTGTGCAGGATGTTTCCGGGCTAACACCAAAATTGTAATGGACGTTAAAAAAAGATGTGTGTTGACGAGTTTCTTACGGGTTCTTCTCTCAACAAAACACCTTCCGAATCCGAAGTAAACTTAGTATTAAGTTAAAATTTGACGTTCAAAAAACAAAGATTTATCTTTTTATTTTGAAATAAATGATTATTTTATTTTTTATTTATTTTATTTCGTTTTTAGGGTTCCGTACCACAAGGTAAAACGGGACCCTATTACTAAGCCTCCACTGTCTGTCTCCATGCTGTATCTCATAAACCAACTAAACCGTGATAGCTAGAAAGCTGAAATTTTCACGTATGATGTATTTTCTTTGCCGCTACAACAACAAATACTAAAATATTAAGGCGGTCCCCATACTATAAACGTCTATAAAGGTTTTTTGTATTTTTTGCTCAATACAAAATTATTTAAATATTATCTTTCAAAATAAATTTTGAAACGACAACAAAGTAAATATTAAAGGGGGGGGGGCTCCCATGATTTAAGCACAAACGTGATTTTCTATATAGACTATAGAACGCAACCCTTAGTCCGCGAGCCGACTCGCTCTTAAGCGTTTTTTTAGAAATTCACCGCTATCTATTTTTTGTAACCAACAGCGTTTATATTTTATTTTCGTTTGAAAAAAAATAGTACCTTTTATTATTTGTTGATTAAATATCTCGAGAACAACGTATAAGAAATCGACAAATGACATGATAGACAAAACTTTTAGAGAATTTTATGTACATAGTATTCCATTAAATTGTATTTTTATATATTTTAATTTATTTAGCTGTAAATTACTCTGAACACCAGGTGACAAAGTCACGTGATGTTCAGAAGTATTAGTACCTCTGCCAACCCCTTCGGGAATATTCGGCGTGAACGTTTATGTTATTATTATGTTTATGTTAGCTGTAAAATTGATTAGCAGTAATTTAGGTTCGATGTATACGAATGGAAAAAGTTTTTTGGCAATAAATGTCGGTTACCGTTTCGTGATCTAGCAGTGACGAGGGGGCCCCTATCGATCACGGGGTCCTGGGCACTTGCCCAGAGTTATGTTATGAGTTATTAAATGGTTTTATGTGCCTAGAAAGAGAAATGAATAGTTTTTAAAATATGTTCTAAACTCGAAAATATTACGTTTTATAACCACAAAAACACGTAACATAAACATAATTTATAGGTATTTTCATTCAAAGGTTGTCTGGAACAGATCGCCTTAAGAGATAAATCCACCAAGTACGCTTTTCTTTTGTTTTTGAAAGTGTAGAAAAAAAATATTTATGGTGTGGCAGGCGTCCGAAGTGTGAATAATAAAAGAGCACGTATGAAAAGCTTGATGGATGTAAATGAATCTAGAGAGGTTTGCTAGGATCGTACAATAGTCTCTGCCTACCCCAATGGGAAATAATGGCGTGAGTATAGTATGTATGTATGTGATTTTCAATAAGATTTATTTCATTCTATGCTGTAATGTTCAAATTACGCCACATATATGCACAGAATAGTTTCGCACCTCAAATACTAAATAATTAACTAATATTTTTAAAAATAATAACCTTGATAGCCCAGTGGGTAGAACACTCGGTTCTCGTGCAAGCGACTAGTGTTCAAATCCCGGGTCGGGCCTACACCAATTTGTCTTTTCTAAAAAGACATATGTGTGGTTAATTTATCATGGTTGTTAACGGTGAGGGAAAACATCGTGAGGAAACCCACATGGCTGAGTTGTACTTAGTCATGTGACAGTGTATTCGTACAAAACGGCGATAGGCCTGCCCCCTATCACGTGAGTACACTGTCCATGCAAAACGTGGGTGCTCTGAACACCAGGTGACAAAGTCACGTGATGTTCAGAAGTATTAGTACCTCTGCCAACCCCTTCGGGGATATTCGGCGTGAACGTTTATGTTATATTTTATGTTATGTTATGTTATATTTTTAAAAACAACATTTTAATAAAGTTAAGGAATAGTATATATCCCCTACCTATTAAGCTATCACGGTTGTTTGATGATACCTTGATATATTCCAAGTAGTCATAGTAAGTAAAACAAAACGATACACTACAAATACAAAAAACACATTCTAAATCAATGCTTAGAGACATAAACCATTAATAAAAAATACAAGATGGTCAATTAAACAAAAACATACATACATACATATACTCACGGCTATAAATCCCTCAACGGGGTAGCCAGAGCTTTGGAATGAAAAATTCCTCAGCCAGTTTTGGAAGTTGATTGGGGAAAAAATGGAAATAATAAATGTTTTTGGTGACGGGTCTCCAACCACATCGCCCAAAAATCACTCAATAAGCCCCTATACCCTTAGTCGCCTCTTACGATCACCCACGGGTAGAAATGGGGTAGTGTTATTCTAAGCCGACACTACACGGCTAACGGCTAAACAAAAACCTTCGTAATAATAGTAGCCTCAAAGCCCTAAATCTTAGATTATGATCTGTTCCAAGCTCAATTGAAGTACAAGAGGTTAAGGTCAACCGTAAAACCACATCAGCTGGGCAAGCACGAGCGCTATTTTATCGGCACGATAACGGTTAGAATGAGACGGCAGTATACGATACTAAGTAAGTGCGTAAGAGATGGCTGCTTTATCCCACGCGATAACTAGTTTAAACACGGCTCGTACTAGCCGGGCTGAAGGTCAAAAACACCATAGCGCCTTCTAACTGCGTGCTCACATGGATTACAGGGTTAAGTGTATTTTTAGACTTATCTTAATGGTTTTTCTCAAGTTCTTTACAGTTAATACTGACTTCACTTAATCATATCAAAGTATTGCAATGGCTGCCTATATGATCGACTAGATAACATAACATAAACGTTCACGCCATTTTACGACAAAGGGGTTGGCAACTAGATAATAAACATAACATAACATAAACGTTCACGCCAAATATCCCCGAAGGAGTTGGCAGAGGTACGAATACTTCTGAACATCACGTGACTTTGTCACCTGGTATTCAGAGTACCCACGTTTTGCATGGACAGTGTACTCACGTGATAGGGGGCAGGCCTATCGCCGTTTACTACGAATACACTGTCATATGACTAAGTACAACTCAGTCATGTTGGTTTCCTCATGATGTTTTCCCTCACCGTTAATATTCATGATAAATTAACCACACATATGTCAACTAGATAATGTTTATTGAAATTCGAAATAGGTTGGTAATTTATGGAAAGCTTGTGCGTAAGCTATTATATGTTTATATTATATGTTTTACGACCTCTTTTTTGATAGCAAAGGAGTCAAATTTAATAACTCCACTATCACACTAGTACGTTATGATAAAAATAAAGTCACAAATTAGGTAATAAGTTGTTGTACATGCTTAAATGCAGGATATGAAACATCACTTTATGCACAGGTGTCTTGAAAATTAAATAAATTTTATTTGTAAAAGTATTTACTCCGTATAAGTGGATGGTTATGTTAGTAGAAGACGACCACGGAGGACGCATTTGGACCAAATAGCGAGTGTGCTCAAAAAGGCAGGCGTCCGAAGTATGAAGAATAAAAGAACATGTATGGCAGGATCGTACGAAGTGGCGATCGAAAGTCTCTGCCTACCCCAATGGGAACCAATGGCTTAAGTATGTGTATGTATGTGCACAGATAATATAATAATACATACATACATACATATACTCACGGCTATAAATCCCTAAAAGGGGTAGTCAGCCACTTTTGGAAGTTGAGTAGGGAAAAGATGATAGAATAAAGGTTGTTGGTGATGGGACTTTAACCAAATCGCCCACAATCCCTTAAAAAGCCCCAAAACCGTTAGTCACCTTTTACCTACACCCACCGGAAGAAATTGGGTAGTGCTATACTAAGCCGACAATACACAGCTATAATATAATAAGTGTAAAGTGTAAAGAAAAGTAAGGTAATGGTAAAAAAACATATTTTCAAAATTACTACTGCCTCTTAAAATAACCCAACGTCAGATAATACCAACTATTAAAACCTCAAGCTTGCTAACTCACCTAGCACGACCAACCCCGATTATGAAGATCAGGCACGATTTTTAATTCTACCCGCAAATTAATCTGCTCCTACGTGACCTTTCCTAAATAGTCGCTCAGAAACGTGGCTAGAATTATAATTTTGTACTTAAAATTGTCGACGGCAATAAAAAAAATAGTATTTTAACTCCTAGCTGCCACTAGTTTTGTGACTTTAAAGATCTTTTTAGTTTAATTAAAGTTTTTTTTCTCAGTGAAGGCTGTGTAGTGTCGGCTTAGAATAGCACTACCCCATTTCTGCCGGTGGGTGTACGTAAGAGGCGACTAACGGTATTGGGGCTTTTAAGGGATTTTTTGGGCGATGCGGTTGGAGACCCATCACCAACAACCTTTATTTTACCATCATTTCCCCACTCAACTTTCGAAAAGTGGCTGAGGAATTTTTAATTCCTTAGCTCTGGCTACCCCTTTTAGGGATTTATAGCCGTGAGTATATGTATGTGTATGTATGTAAAAGTATCTAAGAGAGAAACTTTTGGTATCAATTGCAGTATAAACGGGTTTTAATCCAAGACTTGGCCTAAAATTATGAGTTTTTATATGAGTGGTTATAAACCAATGTAATAAACACATTTTTTAATCCCCTTACATATAGTTTTGTAGCTACTACCAAGTAATGAGTGAACTCTTGAAAAATAAGGAGACGCAAAGATACCTTTTTTATCCTATTTAAAGTCATACAGCCTAATTGACTAACGCCTGATTTCGGAATTGAGTATTCAAGCTAAGAACAACTTAAGTATCGTTTCGTCTCATTCAGTTGTTAAGATTTCAATGCGATAGAACGATACTTAAGTTGTTCTCAGCTGGAATACTCAATACAGAAATCGGGCGTAAGACTAATGCCAGCCTATAACAATATATAAATATCACAGTTCAATTCAGTTCCTTTGTGTTTGCTTATTGAATATATCGGTATCTTTGGTTAAAAATATCTTTTAATAACATCTGCGAGGATTTATACCTAAATTATATGTTTGTGTATGTTGTCTATACTTATAATAAATCTGTAGAGAGGTCAATTCTGTACATGAAATATATTTTCAAAATAACTATCAGGGGGTGATTAGTGATCGATACTGATGCCAAAAATGCAATCAGTAAATTTTTTGTCTGTCTGTCTGTCTGTCTGTCTGTCTGTCTGTCTGTCTGTCTGTCTGTCGGTTTGTATGTTCCTTATGGAAACAAAAACTACTCGACGGATTTTAACGAAACTTGGTACAATTATTCTCCATACTCCTGGGCAGGTTTTTGTATACTTTCCAGCAGAGTAGTTAAGGGGAATTTTGGGAAATTTTGGGAAAACGGGAGAAGTTACTACATTTTTTAAGCTTCCGTCGCGTGTGCAGCCTTAATGGTTAAACTTACATAGAAATCATGTATCACGGAAATATTCTTCATAAAATTACCTAAAAAAAAATCCACAACAGTTTATGTCTATCTTATACTGATAGCTTAGCAGTTCGGAACATTCTGATTATATTTGTTTACTCTTACGTTTGTAAACCTCTCACTCATCCTTAATTTAAAAAAGGTAACATTATAACCTATTCAATAAAAAAAGAATCATAGAAATCGGTAGAGAAACACCGAAATTATACATAAAATAAGCCATCGCGCCCGTGACCAAAACCGAATCGTTACTAATTTACATATAACATACTAGATGGTGCCAGTAGTTGCATCCTACAACACGTAATGATTTATTTTTTAGATTGTTATAAATACTTCATAGCGTTTTATTCCATAATTTGCTATTAAATGGAAATACTGAACCGTTCATTAAAGCGCATTAAAAATCACCAAACTACACTGTTTAGGGAGTGCTATAAATTTAATAAATTGAAAACATTGCACTGAATTTCACAATGCTTGAGCAGTGACTAAAGAAAGAAACCTCAGATATTTAAAATACAACGCTACCCGTGCGAAGCTGGGACGATCCACTAGTTCTATAATAATATCCATTTATTTGTGTTTTAAAGCTGTGTACAGAAGACGGGCAGTAATAAAATTAAACTATATTTTCGCAGAGATTATCGTACTAAGTGGCGATCGATAGTCTCTGCCTACCCCAATGGGAATAATGGGCGTGAGTATAAGTAAGTAAGTAAGTATATTTTCCCGCGACGGCGAGGCGGTCGTATTATATTATTATTATTACAACAAGGCCAACGTATAATACTAAGCGTTTTACCTTATTTTATAAAAGCATTTGCGCACAGCTTAGAATCACAAAAAGGGGTATTTAGAACTGGAAATTCTCAGCCCTTTTTGAATTTTCAGACACATCACCTACCATACACATTTTACCCGCTCAATTTTCAAAATATTATGCTCTTCCTAATTCTGAAGACTCAAGTCAAAGTTAGGTAGGTGTTCAAAGATTTTCAGGACAATATGTTTGCAACAATGTTTTCCGATGTAGCAGTTTTAACTTCAAACGAACTTTCAAAGAAGCAAGTTCTACTACGTTCAGAACTACGTAAATACTCTTGAGGCACCAGTGTGTGTGTTTGTTTAACCTCAACTTTAAGGTGGTATATTTCGAAAGAGACGGCAGAGTACTAATACTTCTGAAGATCTAGGTTTATTTTCATCAGCTCTTGTTCAGATAGACTAAATACTTTCTATTCTCACAGTTTAATACCTCAACGTAAACAACTTTTATAAATAAACAACACAAGTGACTTTTCAACATCAAAAACTTTTATTATGATGGGGGAACAATAATTCGAAAGCTCTCATTTGAGTCCCCTATTCGGGATTTTTACCTTGATATTATATATGATATAAAAATGACATTACAAAAGGAGAGTGAAAAAGGTAATGCGATTAATGGAACACTGGATAGTCTAATGTCTAGTCAATCGGTTTCCGAAAGGGCCCGAATGGCTGTACTTGATGCTGTTCTTGTTCCTACGCTTATGTATGGCAGTGAATATTGGGTGTGGCAGAAGAAGCATGAAAGCAGAGTTAATGCAGTAGAAATGAGGTCCCTCAGAAAAGTTTGTAATGTGAGGTTATGTGATCGTGTGAGGAATGACGTGATTCGTGAAAGATGTGGTGTAAAAGATGATATTGTAAGTAAGATAGAAAAAGGAATGTTGAGGTGGTTTGGGCACATCGAGAGCATGGATGATAGGAAATTAGTAAAATGTATCTATAGAGCTAATGTGGAAGGTAATGTTAGTAGAGGACGGCCTCGAAAGACACACTTGGACCAAATTGAAAGTGTGCTCAAAAAGGCAGGCGTCCGAAGTATGAAGAATAAAAGAGCATGTATGAAAAGATTGATGGATGTAGACGAAGCAAGAGAGGTTTGCCAGGATCGTACGAAGTGGCGATCAATAGTCTCTGCCTACCCCAATGGGAATTAACGGCGTGAGTATATGTATGTAAGTATGTATGTACATTACAAAAGTTTCAATAGCGTAAGCATCATTCGAGATTAGAACCCATCACTTCATCAGACATGCCAGTAACCGAATATTTAATTATATATTTTTTTATTTCCAGTCATACAGCGACTTCTTCAAAGCCCTCCTCTTCAACGCCCGTGTGATCGTCCAAATATTCTTCGTGATGGGAGGATTCCTGATGGCGTACAAAATGTTCCAATATGCAGAAACACACGAGTTTACTTTGAAGACTGTGCCTATGGCTTTGGTTAACCGGTGGTTTAGGTAAGAGATTGGCTTTAAGCTTTGTTTTGCTGTGTAGTGTCGGCTTAGAATAGCACTACCCCATTTCTTCCGGTGGGTGTACGTAAGAGGCGACTAACGGTATTGGGGCTATTAGGGGTTTTTGGGCGATGCGGTTGGAGACTCATCACCGACAACCGTTATTTTTACCATCTTTTCCCCACTCTACTTTCCAAAAGTGGCCGAGGAACTTTTAGTTCCTCAGCTCTGGCTAACCCTTGTAGGGATTTACAGCCGTGAGTATATGTATGTATGTATGTATGTTTTATAATATGAAAGAAAGTGCCAAGCTTCTTAGCTTGAATCAGACTGCCTTTTTCGGTAAAATACTTATATATTCATATCAAATTCGATATCGATTTTATAATTGGAAATTATGAAAACGAAAATATGTTGGGTGGAGAAGTGGCAAAAAAGTTGTATACCGCCATTATACAATGACGACATCTAGCCTAGATGTACGTCGACCCCGTAGAAAACATTAGGATTTAATAGATATTGTGGTAAAAATACATGCCTCAGAAGCGTGAATCGCCCCACTATCAATGTAAAATATACAGGGTGTAATTGTAATGACTGTTTTCCTTGAAAAGTATGATTAATTATCACGTATAGAAACAGAATTCGTTGAAAAAAAAAACACACTTATTTTTTTTCAAATTTTGTTAAAATTTGCACTAAGAAAGTAGTACTATTGACACCAACACGCTCAATGTATGCGTGAAACGCGATGACAAGGCGGGCAACTCAGCTGACAGCTGCGACCCGCCGTGACCCTTAACCGGCGGCCAAATCAAATCAAGGCCAGTAAAGTAATCAATCGAACTTAGCTTCTAATATCTTCTTATTTTTTACATGTTATTATTTGACATGATAAATTTGAATAACACTACCCCATAGTTAATACTGCGTTGGAATGCGGCAGTATGTTCAGAGAAAAATTCATAATTCGTAAACATCGATCGCCGCGAAATTCAAAATCTGCATGTATCAACAAGTCGGGCGGGCTTGTCGGCATTACATCAAAGGAACAGTATTAGTACTAAGTTAGTTGTTTGTAGCTCATTGTGTTTGTGTCGCTTATGATTGGATGTCACTTTGGTTTTTCGCATTAATTTTCGGAGTGTGAGTTCAGTTTTAGTATCTTGTGTTGTGATTGTGTTGAGTAAATATGGCGTACACGAACCAGCAAAGTTCAGTGTTGGTGTTTTATAATATTAATTCTCAAAATGTTCTGCGTTTTGCGCAAATAAAGGTGATAGCCCGGATCTGCCACTGCCAATCAAAACGGGGTGAGTTATTTTTATTCGTATTCTTTAGTTAACTGTGATAAAGTACAGATACACCCGTTTAGAGCCCTTTAGCCCCGAGAGAGTTTAGTAAACACCAAGAACTCCTCCAATTTCGATGTCGGTTAATGAATGAATAGGTATCTCTTGCGCACTTTATTTTATGCCAAGTAAATGCATCGTTTCGAGGGTCTCTATTTGTTTTTAACTTTATTATCTTACGCTCATGAAGTACATACATTACATACATACTCACGCCGTTACTTCCCATTGGGGAGGCAGAGATGTAAAGTAAAACAAAAATAGCGGTAGCTGATTATTTAGGACGACAGTTTTGTTATAATCGTCGGTGTTAATTAATAGAGATAGATTTTTTACATACATATTCTCACGCCATTAGTTCCCATTGGGGTAGGCAGAGACTATCGATCGCCACTTCGTACGATCCTGGCAAACCTCTCTAGCTTTGTTTACATCCATCAATCTTTTTACTTGAAAATGTTTGAATTACACTACCCCATATTTAATACTGGATTGAAATACGAGGCGACTAAGACCACAGCCTCACCAGGCGCGGCGATAAGTTCAAAGAAAAATCAAACATAGCCGCGAAATTCAAAAATTTTTTGCATTGCTGTCATAGTGCGGTTTATACGGTCACGAGCAAGTGTGCGCAAGACTAGATGGTCACATGACGCGCCCGCTGTTCTCTGTGTGTGGGTGAGACATTATACGGGTAGGAACTAGGAGTGTGTGCGCTAGGCTAGTGTAGATAACCACAGTTTTCCATCTGATGGAGAAAGTAGGTTTTTCTGCTAAAGCGGTTTTAATCTTTTTGTTTATTTCATATGGTGGATATTAAGCATTAAACTTTAATATACGAATTAATATTGAAGTAACAATCGCCGTCAAACTAACACGCTGTATATTAGTGTTATTCTAAGCGAAATCCCAAACACACCAGAATAAAATATACACTAGATGAAACTTGAGTATAATATAATACGAGAGTAATAGAAGAAACTTTAACTATGGCTTCTATTTTAAATTAAAATATAACGATATCAATTGTCTGATAGCGAAGGTAGTACTAATAAATAAAGAATAAATAAAAGAAAGAAAAATTTCGACACAGGCGGGAATCGAACCCGCGACCTCGGGTATACGCTGCCATCCTGTGTCGAAATTTTTCTTTCCTTTATTTATTAGTAATAATCCCCACATGAGGTTTTCATGAACCAAAAGATTTAAATTAAGAGAAGGTAGTAATTTATTCGATCATTTTTAATTCCATATAGTTCTACAAAATATCAATATTGACTGTTTGGAAACATAACGTAGTACTGTAAAAAACAACTATTTTAAGGTATGTAGGTAAAATTAGGTCACAAATCTAAGGCTCAAAATAACCATAAGTTTTCAATATGCTCATTCCGTATTTCAGCTGCAAAACCGTCTTCTACACTCCGAAGTCTTAACTGACTATCATCAAAATTATAACTCCGCATTAACCTCTTAACGTATAACGTAAATTGTATACATTAACGTAATGATCAAAGACGTATGTTAATATGTGGAGTATTTAGTAAAGCCTTATAGAGGCAGTACATCTGCAATTAACGATATTGCGGGTTCTGTAATAGTCCAAGAGTAGAATAATAGTTTCATGATGCTTTTTTAGAGTTCAAAATGGGTGTTGAAATGAGATAGCTATGATTAATACACTTTTGAAACTCTCGCGGTTTGTGGACATTATATATAATATTCTTAATTCCCGAATAATAATCGGGATTACCCACGAACATTTTTAAAAATAAGGTGATGTCTAGTACAACATCATCGGACATTGTTAATGTAGTGCGTCGCAACCATAATAACATTTTGTGATTGAGTGATGTGAGGGTACTGTAAAAACTCCTCAACCACAAACTACCAGCCGAACCAGCTCCTCAGTCAGCCCGTGACCACGGCACCAGTAGGTGTGCCGAAACGTCGGGCAAACATATCACGTAAGTGGTTTTAAAAATGTTCGTCGGTTTATCCCGATTATTATTATGGCAATGATTAGGCCTTGTATTTACATTATATTAGGCAAATAATGCATAAAATCTAGATAGGTGTAGCATAAAAGCAAACGAAAATTTAACTGTGAAATGGCCTTGGTTATCATAAAAAATAAATACCGGAATAGATTGGACGTATCGAACTCATGACGATTAAAAATGACTAAAATCCATGTCGACGCTAAAGCTGAAATGTAAAAAATACAAATTCATCCCTCTCATTTTTATTGAAATGGCATGTTAAAAATTTGATTCATTAAAAAATATATAACAAATGGTAGTTTTAGGGTTCCGGACCAAAAGGTAAAACAGGACCGTATTACTAAGACTTTGCTGTCTGTCTGTCTCATTAAACTAACCTCTCATTAACCGTGATAGCTAGAAAGCTGAAATTTTCACAAATGATATATTTCTGTTGCCGCTATAACAAAAAAGAATATGAATATTTAGGGGGGTCCCCATACAATAAACGTGTTTTTCCATGTATTTTTTGTTCATCATTAAAAACGGTAACAAGTAGACACTACAAATTTTTACAAAATATTTACATGTATATCACATTTCAAAACAAATGATTAAATAACAATAAGTAATTATCAAAGGGGGGCTTCCACACAAAAAAGTTATTTTCTATTATAGTTGGAAGCGAGCGTGAGGCCAACTCGCACTTGGCCGGTTTTTTTTCATGACACAAGATGGGCCGCGAACTTTAAACTTTCTTGTTGATGGGTCGCGGTCCCGACAAGTTTGGGAAACACTGACTTAGGGTATTTATAATTGATTATTCTAATAATACCTTAAAATACTTGCAACATCTGACAGTTCATATGAGCATCGATAAAGAGTATATCTTTAAACAATATTGAATTATTAATAAAAAACTATTGATAATTAAGCAAATATCATCAGTTTAAGGCAAAAATATAGCTTATATAAAGTGATTTAGCTGAAGTACACGATGGTCATAAATTACTGCTACTGTAAAAATAAATGAAGCTAACATCTTTGAAATTCGTTAGTTATCGGATATATCATTTGATAAAAATATATAAATGATATTATTCCGTAGTAGTATTCCGCGAAGTCATAAAAATATCGAAATAAAAATTTAAGTTTTTTTATATTTTTTTTTTAAGTTGTTAGAATAATCAATAAATAACCTAAGTCATTTCTCACTTAATATAATAAGGTTGGCATTCTAACCGCTAATCCATGGAAGCAGTCAAGGGTATAATTATTTCTTCGAAAATATTTATTATCATTTAATTTTTTAAATATCAGCACATCGGCTCCCGAACTATAATGGTTTTAGCACTTTCCTTGTTCCCGATATTGAACTAACCGCACAGCCTGTTTGATAAGCTTTTACTGTGTATAAAACATACTGAGCGTTTATACCACCAGCAATTTACGATGAATGTGATATGTCGCTGTGTCAGCTTTGAATAGCACTACCCAATTTCTTTCTGAGAGTGTCGTGAAGCGACTTGCGCCCAATTTCTGAATTTAGTATTCAAGCTGAGAACGACTTAACTATTGTTTTGTCTTATTCAGTTGTTAAGATTTCAATGCGACAGAACGATACTTAAGTTGTTCTCAGCTAGAATACTCAATTCAGAAATCGGTCGTTAGTGTATTGGGCCTTTTCATGGGATTGTTGGGCGATTCTCATTCTGAAGCCCTGGCTACCCCTTTCAGGGATTTATAGCCGTGGATATATGCATGTTCATATGTATTGAAGTGAATGTACAAAGGAGAAAGACCAAAGTATGATGAATAAAAGCGTGATAAAGTGCGAAAGAAAATAGCGATCGTAACTACGAAATGATTTTGATTCAAAATTAATGTCGCCTTATGTATCTAAGGATTTCCTGTAAAGTATCATCGCTTAGAATATCACTAACATATTTCTTCCCGTGGGGGTTGTATGAGGTGACTAAGGGTACTTTTAAATGATCGTTGGGCTATATAGACTGAAGAACAACCACCAACCATTTTCTATTTTGCAATATTTTCTGAAAGCCATAAGTACTCTTAGGGATTTTTACAAATCTCTGCCTACCATATGTTGAGAATTATAGCTGTGAGTATATGTTTGTAATGATGTATCTTCACATCCATAACTGCTTGTTAGAAGGCCAGCCAAAACCTTGGTTGGAGTCATTCCAATTCGAACACAGCTAAATATGACCGAAGCTTGTTCTGGGAATGCCACAATTTTGAAATATTGCTTCCTCTGTTTTAAGGTTGAAGTATTTTACTGAAATTAATACGTATGTTACTGTAAAAGCACTTTTACAGCTGAGAGTAACGGAGTGTAGGGAAGGGATTTTTAGATAAATAATTAAATAGCAAAAGATTTATGAGTATCTACTGTTTTATTCCAAAAACTGATACTGGCCCGCCGTTAACTATAAAATCTAGAATCAATTATATCTTAATTTTCACTTTCCATAGGTAAAAGTACAAAACTTGTCGTAAATTCGTAAAGTCCTAAGATTTACCAATGAACAGGCTTTTAAATTAACATATGTAAACAGATTGTAAAGATTGATTCATGTAAATCATTAAAGTTTTGACTTACTTGTTTTGCCGTGTAGTACCGGCTTAGATTGCCGTGTAGTGCCGGCTTAGAATGTCGCTACCCCTTTCTGCCCACGGGTGTCGTAAGAAGCGACTAAGGGTATTGGGGATTTTTATTGCATTTTTGGGCGATGCGGTTGGAGACCCATCACCAAAAACCTTTATTCTTACCATCTTGTCCCCACTCAACTTCCAAAAGTGGCTGAGGAATTTGTAATTCCTTAGCTCTGGTTATCCCTTCTATGGAAATATAGCCGTGAGTGTATGTATGTATGTATGTTTTGACTTACCGAAATAATACTCAAGAGCATAATTATACTCTATATGTATGTTTATCACTTGTGAGACATCGTGATCTACTAGCAAAGAATAAAAGAAAGAGAGATATTTGTTCGCTGCACAGATGAGCAAGAAAAAAAAATGACATTTGAATATATGTATTGAACAAAAAACCTCTCCCCTAATATTTTTTCCCTTTTATTCCAGATTAATGCCAGCAGTCCTAGTAGTAATGGGTCTAGCAATGACATGGGTGCCTCTAGCCGGCTCCGGGCCTATGTGGGATGCGGTCGTGAAGAGAGAACGGGAGATGTGCAGGAACAATTGGTGGCAGAACGTCATTTTGATGCCTAACTTGTTCCCGTTCGAGTATCTTTGTTTGCCGCAGGCTTGGTAAGTTTTGCTTTTTTTAATTGTACATACATACATACACTCACGGCTATAGATCCCATGAAGGGGTAGCCAGAGCTAGAGAATCAGAAATTCCTCAGCCACTTTTGGAAGTTGCGTGGGGAAAATATGGTTAAATAAAGGTTTTTGGTGATGGGTCTCCAACCGCATCGCCCAAAAATCCCTTAAAAGCCCCAATTTTAATTGTATTTCGGTAGTTAAGTCCCACTACCAAATAAAATAAAAAAAAAAAGAAAAGAAGATGTTTATTCGCCATTTGTGGCACACAAAAAAAACATATAAAATTAATAAAATAAAATTACTAAGAAATCACGTGATAGGAGAAGCGTAGCGCCGCTTTGTGGGGACACACTATCACATACTAAGAGAAGTAATATACGTAACGTAAGTAAGTAGGGTACGTTTGTAGTACCTTTGTTTGCCGCAAGCTGGTAAGTTTTATAAATAAGAATTGGGAAGTGATATGATAAAAAGTTTATTCACCCAAAGTTACCGTAAAAGCTTAAATCTTTAATTGTGTGATAGGGGTAAGTTAACAGCTATTTTTATAGGAACACATTCAGACATGGCTATAAATCCAAAAAAGGCGTTGCCAGAGCTTCAGAGCTAGCTTTATTTATTGTTTAAGTCTGTGGTAAAATAAGAATAGATGGTGTTTGTTTGTTAATATATTCGCTTAAATTTTAGTTTTGGTCGAATTAATTTTATTAAAGAACTTAAAATTTTACGTAAAAATTACGTAAAATTACTAATTTCAAGTAAGATATGTTTAAGCTCAAGAGTTAGATTTATCAAAATGACCAGCCCTCAATGTATTAACAAACTCGCTTTTTGCCCGCGACTACGTCCGCGTGGACTACATTTTTTGCATCCGGTTTACATCCAAAATACGAAAACACTATCTTAACTTCTTTTTTTATATTTATAATCCTGCAAGCGTTTTAAGAGATATAAACAACATTAAGGATGAAGGAGATGAAGATTTTGTAAGTGATTATTGGGCGATGCAGTTGGAGACCCATTTTACTACCTTTTCCCCATTCAACTTCCAAAAGTTGATATAAAGAATTACTATCTCTGAACCTGGCGCTACCCTTTTTTGGGATTTATAGCCGTTGGTATATACTCATGAATGATTGAAAAAACTTGTAGTGGTTATATCAATCGATCGCATAAAGATTCAAATTTCTAAATACAGAATTGTCAAAAATCTGTATACTATGTTTCAATCCCTTAGGGTGAGTTCCAAAAAACCTTTTTAATTGTTTATAAAAATCAAGAAACAAAAATTTTTGTACCAAGTTTCTGAATATCTTTAGTAAGTATGGATAGCCAGTTTGGTGTCGGCCCGGTGCTGCCCCTTACACTGACCGTTGGTGATGTGTGAGATATTGCAGCCAACCATTCATAGATAGCGGTACTACATTAAAATTCAGATTATGTGCCATTATTTACAAACTACAAATTCTGAGGCTTAAGCAGAATATTAATTTATACGTAAATATAGCATAATGTATCTATGGGAATATTAGTTTAAGAATAGTTAAAAAATAGAAGTTATAAACACATTCTCAGAACTACCAATTGAATACGCAAAGTTCATACAATATACTTTCAATTATCTTTATTCATAGATATTCGCATAGTTGCACGTGAAAAAGAAGGAATACTGCTTTTTATTATTTTAAGCTAACACAAAAACACAAAAAGATTGTGGCCCCGAAATTCGAACCTGGGTCTTCAGTTCGATTAGAATAAACCAAACGGTATACCGCTACGCCAGGAAGACATCAGTGTTACCTTCAAAATTTTGATAAGCTATATACCTAGTAGTCATACTATTGACAAATAATTAAAAGGACATTTATTTTGATGAAAATGGATAAAACACTTATTTTTTCCAAAAAGACTATTAATGAAGAGTCTGATAAAGTCGTTCAATGAAAAATTCATCGTGTAAATATGGGGAGCTATTTAAAAGTTATATTTTTTTTATGCTCCTGTGGGAACCCTTGTGAAATCCGGAATAAATCAATTTCTATATGTTGGCCAGGTGTATAAGCTACATTCATACCAAATTCGATCAAGATCTGTCTGGTAGAATTAACGTGATGACCGGACATACAGACAGAAAGACAGACAGACAGACTTCTTTATTATTATTTTTTCAATTTACTGTTCTACCTCGTACAGTCTTATTATAGTATAAATTTACTTTTCCTCTGCAGGTATCTTGGCACTGACACCCAGCTGTTCCTCATCACACTGGTGATTATGCTGATTATCTGGCGATTCCCAAAGACCACGGTGCCATTGCTGTCCATCGTGATGGTGATTAGTCTGCTGATTCCATTCCTGCAGTCATACTTCATGAATCTTTTGCCTATTCGTGTGAGCTTGTTTCCTGAGTAAGTTTTTGGGTTTTCTTAGAATTTTATTTTACTACGACAATTTGTGTTTTTTATACGTACATATATATATATATATATATATATATATATATATATATACTCACGGCTATAAATCCCTAGGAACTTTTGGCAGTCAGAAGTTCGTACGCTTCAAGTTATGACTGAGATTCATACATCGGAAGTTCCGTTACGACTTTGTGTATTCATATTGTGTTTTTTTATTGTACATACATACATACATATACTCACGGCTATAAATCCCTAGAAGGGTTAGCCAGAGCTAAGGAATTAGAAATTCCTCAGCCACTTTTGGAAATGTGAGTGGGGAAAAGATGGTAAAAATAAAGGTTGTTGGTGATGGGTCTCCAACCGCATCGCCCAAAAATCCCTTAAAGACCCCAATACCGTTAGTTGCCTCTTACGTACACCCACGGGAAGAAACGAGGTAGTGTATTCTAAGCCTACTACACAGCTTGTTATTTGAAGGGATTTTTGGGCGATGCTGTTGGAGAACCATCACCAACAACCTTTGTTTCACCATCTTTTCCCCACGCAGCTTCCAAATGTGACTGAGGAATTTCTAATTCCCTAGCTTTGGCTACCCCTTCAAGGGACTTACAGACGTGAGTATACGCATGTATGTATGCTTTTATTTATTATTTAACTCATTGATAACCAATTGAATCATTTTAAAACTCTCACTCACGCCACGTTTAATACTTGATGCAGATTTTTTTAAAACCTGAGCATGTAATAGTCCTGTTCCATACCTATTTATTCGATTTTATCTCATAAAATATTATAACATTCGGCAACAAGCCAAATTTAAATGGGCATCTATTCGTAATCAGATATCTAAGGGTCGAACTCAGGCACGCCAATTCAGGCAACTGCCTGTAAAATTCCCGAGGGAATACCTTGGAATAATATTTTACACAACGCATAGAATAGATATCATAGAAGATGACTCGTAGATATAGAAGCGACAGTGAAAAATTTACAAGGTGATAGTTGTAAAATCTCTGTACAAATCGTTTTTTATTGCGTGGTATAAAAAAAATTGTATTGCTTGTTTGAGTATTAGTCTAATAGTTCATTGTATTTTTTATTTTTTATATCGTAGAGATGAAAACTTACAGATAGTTACTATTAGAGATATTCGAAACAACACACACAATTTTCTATATTTTCAATGATTTTGTGGTCAATGTAATATGGTCTCACCTATGGAGAAGTGTGACAAAGTCAATTGAAATAAAAACAATAGTTCATTTTCCAAATATATTTTTAACGTATTAATTTACAAGTCAAATTACTATCATTATATAGCAAGGTGTTAATTAAGTTGTAAGAGAAGAAGCAGTTAGAAACTGTTTACAATCTCAATTTTCTAACTATAATAATTCTAATCTACTCTTATAAATACATACATACATACATATACTCACGGCTGTAAATCCCTAGAAGGGGTAGCCAGAGCTAAGGAATTAGAAATTCCTCAGCCACTTTTGGAAATGATAATCCCACCAAAAACATTTTCATGTAAAATGTTGCCAAGACGAGCCCATCTGTCCCATATGTCATCGAAACTTATTGTGGGGATTATTACCACTCGAACCCACGACCTTCCTTTCCTTTATTGTTTTTTAATTATACTATACCAGATTTTATGTGTACAAATTTTTTCTCGATAGCCTCGAGAAACTCGAGTAATGGCTGTCGAGAATTCTCGAGCCTTTTTTAAATGTTAGCGTATGCAATCGAATCGACATTGTAAAAAAGATGTAAAAAGAAATGTTAAGATGGTTTAGGCACATAGAGAGAATGGATAATAGTTAATAAGTAAAAAACATAGAGCTAAAGTGGAAAGTAATTTTAGTAGAGGACGACAACGAAACACACGTTTAATAATAACACATAAGCATGAAGAATAAAATAGCATATATGAAAAGATTGATGGATGAAAATGAAGCTCAAGAGGTTTGTCAGGATCGTACAAAGTAGCGATCCACATTTTGTGCCTTTCCAATGGGAAATAATGGGGTGAGTATATGTATGTATATTTTCATACAAGCTATTTATTCTTCAGGATTAATTCAATGTATATTTTCAATTAATCCTGCAGGGAAAAATACAAGGTCGCAGAAGACCGGGCCGTAGGAAAACCCACTGGCTTTAAAATCTGTCCGAATCGGTCAACTACAGTTCCATCGAATTGTTCCGCGCCGCTACATCACAGGCAAAAATGGCCATAACGATAGCCGACCTCCGATAGGAGATGGAACCCAAAGAAGAAGAAGAAGAATTTATTCTTCACACTTCAGACGCCTGCCTGTTTATCTATCAATTCTAAAGATATAACAGCATAATCCATTTCGCTTAATCCAAACAACCAACAGACGTATGAGAACAATGTATATTTGGCCAGCAAGTTTGTACTGAGTTCAAGTATTCGCTTCGGAATACTGTTGTTTACGTCCGAGTCTCGAGAGCCGAAGTATATTGTATTGTTGCGCAACTTTGTGACTACAAAACATGGAAATAAATGGAAAAAAGTATTTTACTATACATTCGTATACTCACGGCCTTAAATCTTATGAACGGGTAGCATAGGAAGGGTAGGTAAGGTGTGGTAGAGTTTGAGAAATATAAAAGCAGTTACTTTTTGAAGGATCGTACAAAATGGCGATCGATAGTCTCTGCCTACCCCAATGGGAACTAACGGCGTAAGAATATATGTATGTTTTTAAAGTCAAATGGGGCTATTCATGGGCCTCCAGAGACAACATCCAAAAATCACATATAAACCTCTAATACCCTTAGCCGCCTTTTAAAACAAAACCACTTATTCTTTGTCTTATCGTCTGATAAAAACATAATGAATTATTTATATAAGACTAGCTGACCCGACAGACTTTGTATTGTCAAATTTGCTAATGACAAACTTTAGGCGTTTTTCTGGTGCTCTTAGTTCAATCAGCCGTGAATATGTTATTGGTCAATGTTTTTCGGGATACAAAGTATCCTATGTCATAATTTGGGTCATCATCTAGCATTCTCCCAAATTTCGTTCATACACATTAAGTACATGAGGAGCCTTTTCGCCTCAAATACACAAACATCTAAACTTTCACATTTATGATATTACATACATACATACATATGCTCACGGCTATAAATCCCTAGAAGGGGTAGCCAGAGCTAAAGAGCTTATTCCACAGTTTCTGAATTCAGACGTCCTTCGCAGTTACTGCCGTCAGACGCTTGTTATGCCTCTACGAAAATTTCAGTTGCTGAATCATTCGAGAGCGCGCGATGATTGCGGGCGGTCGTATAAAATTGCTCCCGCCTTTTTTTAAATCGCTCTCTATTGGACGCTCTTATGGACTATCCCACTCTCATTCAATAAACGACGACACATTGCGTCTATATATCCCTTTTGCTACTATACGAACACAACCTATTCCAAATATTTTTACATCATATTTCAAACAACACATCCAATAAGTGGGAACTCCGACATGATACTCGTATAAAAAAAAGCATATATGATAAAAAGTTTGCCGGGGTTGAACGAAGTGGCGATCGATAGGATGGGAACTCAGCCACTTTTGGAATATCGAGTAGTGAAAAGATTGGAAAGTAAAGGTTTTTGGTGATGGGTCTCATACCGCATCGCCCAAAAATCCCTTAAAAGCCCTAATACCGTAAGTCGCCTCTTACGTAGTTACCCATCGGTAGAAACAGGGTAGTCCTATTCTAAGCCAAAACTGCACGGCAATTATGATATTAATAGGATTTGAAATACCTACACTAGTTTGGCAATCTATGCTGTCAAGATAAGCATATTTGATTAACCCACATGTTCAAACCATCATGTCACAGGTTTAGATATTGCTGAAATAAAAGATTTTTATAAGGTATAGGTTTCTTTCTCTTGGATGAATCTACGACTTTCTGTCGTTTCTTTTTTATTTACATACATACACGATGGCGTGAGTATTTGTACAAATGTATGTCATTTATCATTTCAGAATCACCTCTGTGACAAAACACTCTTTGACTTCCAATTTCCATAAATATTCCAATACAGGTTCCCCTAGCTTCCGGCGTTTTAATATCAACTGTTAAAATAGTTTTCACAGTTTCTTTTTATTGAATATATATCGGTTTGCCTTTGACTGATGACACTACGAAAAATTTGGGCTTGCTTTTAGGCTTTTATATTTTTTTCATTTTTATATTGTTCGAAAAATATTTAAATGTATGTTATAAAAACTAATAAATAGTTATGGAACAGGACTATAACGTGATAACGTTTTAAAAGTTTCAGCACTACGTAATAAATGTTGCGTAAGTGAGAGAAAATGTGTTTTTAATATGATTCAAATGTCTTATTAATATTAGTTAGAGGTAGTCCTGTAATCAAAATTCAACTCAACTCTTAATTTCGATGAATCTGAATGGAATCGAATTAAAATATCACACTTTTAAAAAATGGAGTGTAAATTTAAATGCCATATTGTGCCGGCTTAGAATGTCACTAACCCTTTCTTCCTACAGGTGTCATAAGAGGTGACTAAGGGTCTGGTCTGGGGCTTTAAGTGGTTTTTAGGCGATGCAGATGGAGATCCATCACCAGTGATACTTCATTTCTACCATCTTGTCCCCTATCAATTCCTAAATGTGGCAGAGGAGTTTCTAGCTCTGAAGCTCTGGCTACCCTTTTTTGGGAATTATAGCCATGAGTCTGTACATTCCGTTCACACTTATTTTACCTCTAACATTGATTTTCATTTATGCTATGTTAGCATTTCTTGCTGTGAACAGACTGTATCTATGTATTCTTACTAGAAAACATATAACAACATAATAATAATAAAGGAAAGAAAAATTTTGACCCCGGCGGGAATCGAACCCACGACCTCCTTGTCCTTGAAAGAACAATTTTGCATTAGAAGCCATTTGACACGGGGGCCCGGAGTTAGTGGGTTCAATCCCCGCCGGAGTCAAAATTTTTCTTTCCTTTATTTATTAGCAAAAATCCCCGCGTGAGGTTTTCATGAACAAAAACATTCTAATTATAAAAAAAAACATGTGAGGAGATTCTAGTTGCTTCTTCTCGTAGCGTATTATTATTTTATAATGCGCCAATAAAACTTATTGCTTATTATTTCCTATCGACAGATCAATTCGAGACATATTCGGTTTCAACGACACATTCTACCACGCCTACGTGTCGGCCCAAGGCAACTGGGCGGGTTATCATCTGGGTGTGATCACGGCCTACTTCTACCATCGCGCTCAGAGCAAGAAGTGGAATTTGCGGGATTCACTTGTAAGTTTTTAATCAACAATTATTAGACATTTATTTCACTTACAGAAAAACTTACAGTTTCATACAATTGTATCGTTTTTGATTATACATTTTAAATGTGCTACTAAAACTAGAACGTTCTCGCGTACTAGTGCTTCTGAACATCACGTGACATTGTCACCTGGTGTTCAGAGTACCCACGTTTTGCTCACGTGATAAAAGGCGGGCCTATCGCCGTTTTGAACGAATACACTGTTAAATGTGCTAGTAACGTAAATATATAAGTAAGTAGGTACTAAAGACATATACACACATTTAATATATTAACAACGTGCATCCTTTTTTTTCACAATCGTTTGCCCATTTCACTTCCAAAAGTGGCTGAAGTGTTTATAATTTGTGATTTACATTCATGAGTATATATCTATTTAAAGATATTAGTTGCAGATATAAATGTTATTTATATAATATAACATAACTTAACATAACATAAACGTTCACGCCGAATATCCCCGAAGGTGTTGGCAGAGGTACTAATACTTCTGAACATCACGTGAGTTTGTCACCTGGTGTTCAGAGTACCCACGTTTTGCATGGACAGTGTACTCACGTGATAGGGGGCAGGCCTATCGCCCCGTTTTGTACGAATACACTTTCACATGACTTATTACAACTCAGCCATGTGGGTTTCCTCACGATGTTTTCTCTCACCGTTAACAACCATGATAAATTAACCACACATATGTCTTTTAGAAAAGACAAATTGGTGTAGGCCCGACCCAGGATTTGAACACTAGTCGTTTGCACGATAACCGAGTGTTCTACCCACTGGGCTATCACGGCTGTATATAAGAACGAGTATAATCTCTCATTGGATTTATCTTAAAAGTTCCCGTGCCACAATGCATTATTATACTTACTTCGGGGCTAAATTTATTTTGATAAATCATGTAAAACATTTATTGAGTCGATAAACTGGAAATAAGTATGCTGATTCTGCTGTTTTTTATAAATACATACCTTAATTTATTTCAGTTCATGAAAATGCTGTTCCTCTCATCGATCCCCATCGCCATGGGTTCAGTGCTGATGGGCTGGGACCTCCACCACAGGGAAGCGAGTGCATTCGAGTCAGCGGTGTTCAACGCTTTGAACCAGAATTTCTTCGCTCTAGCTATCTGCGTGTTTGTCATTGGTTGCTTCTATAAGTTGAATCGTAAGTTATTTTTTATTAGTATTTTTTTGGTTAGTGTAAATCAGAGGCTACGTGACGTATAAGTTTATTTGATAGGTCGATCCTTCGGTAAATATGACATGTCATGTAAAATTATATAGACTCACCTACTACAATATGTAGAGATTTATTTTTACTACAGTTTCTTCATTTTTTTGCGTTGAGTTTTATTTAAACTTTCAGTATTGTATCCATTTTCTTGTTTTTTTTATAAAGCATAGCAGTCATTATATCGTCATGGAATATTTTAATTGTGGTATACAATTTATTGCTAAACAGTGTTTCGTTATTTTATGCACACACACCGGTATTGGGGCTTTTAAGGGATTATTGGGCGATGTGGTTGGAGACCCATCGCCAACAACCTTTATTTTTACCATCTTTTCCCCACTCAACTTCCAAAAGTGGCTGAGGAATTTCTAATTCCTTAGCTCTGGCTACCCCTTCTAGGGATTTACAGCCGTGAGTATATGTATGTATGTAAAACTATTGCTATAATATATTGATCATCAATCTCTAGCTTCCGATAAGCATTTTTCCATCATTTTTATTAACTACGTTTTTTTTATTTAGGTTTTTTATTCTGTTTAATATTTCTAGCAATCTACGTCGGAGCAGTTGAATGGGGCCCACTACAGCCTCTGGGAAGGCTCTCCTACTGCGCCATGTTGCTACACGCCACCGTTCTCAGGACCTACGGAGGTCAGATGAGGAGGTCTTTCTATGCCACGGATTATACTGCTGTAAGTATTTGAGACATACATATACTCACGGCTTTAGATCACTGGAAGAGATAGCCAGAGCTTCAGAAAACATAATTCGTCAGCCACTTTTCAAAGTTAAGTGAGAAAAATATTGTAAAATAAAGGTTTTTGGCAATGGAACCGCATTGGCCAAAAATCACTTCAAAATAAATAAACTTTCTCGCCTTCGTTTTGTCCTTAACCGTCACTCTAAACCTCACTCTAATTTATTTTTATTTCTATTCATGAAGCTGGAAATATACCGATAATAAAATAGACTTCAACTTAGCCTAATATTCACCAGTCCGCAACATCTCTGTAAGCTATGTAGTGTCGGCTCGAATTAGCAATAACTCTATATATATTTTTTTATTTTCTTACATCTGTTAGTTCCTTGTATCTAAACAACTTGTATTCCTCGCATAATGATATATTATAACATAACTTCATTTCAGATAATGTTGTTCGGTGGTATAGTGACAATGACTTTCCTATTCTCGTTGCCACTATACCTATTTGTGGAAGCACCTTGTTGCCAACTGCAGAAATTACTTCTTGGACCAAAGAGAAGACCGAAACGCGATTTAGAAGACTCGAACGGAAACCAAGTGAAGCCGGGTATTTCCACTGTATCAGTGTCAACTGTGTCTACACATATTTAGTCAGTGTTTAGGTTTAGGCAAAAAAAAGTTAGGTTTGAAAGTATTTTTCATTTTATTTTATATTGTATTACTTTAGGGTTACCAAATATAAATAAGTCTCAAATTTTCAGTAAAATATTGTCACCCTAGCAATGCTAATCAAAAATATCAGCGTTTGTGTATAAAAAATATTAGAAGAAAATTAATTACTGTTGCAAATTTATTATTCATAAATTTAAGATACTTTGAATATCGCGAAAATAAAATATAGGGGCAGTATTGACATTTAACTCGCTTAACTCGCCTGTAAATTAAATTCACCGTGTGATTGAAAGTAATAATCACTTGTCAACATTATTTCATCGGAATGATCTGAAATATCATTTTTTCAATTATTCAACGAGACTTTGGAAATTTAACTACAATTAAATATTCTCCGTTGTATCACGATAATGCACATTTTCAAAATATACTTTTCTTAATACAGTAAATTTTCTTAAAAAAATATGAAAAGGTATATTATGTATTTGTAAGTAGCGATAAGCCATTGATGTACACAAAATTTAAGACGAAATGCTCAAACCAATCTACTCGTAGTTTTCTAAGGTACTATAAGTTTTATGTCAAACATACATGTAAAATAGTGTAAATATGTACTATATGAAAATAAATACTAAATATTACTCCCTTTTCTATTATTTACATAACATAATACGTACTCACGCCATTAGTTCCCATCGGGGCAGGCAGAGACTATCGATCGCCACTTCGTCCGTTCCTGACAAACCTCTCTAGCTCCGTTTACATCCATCAATCTTATCATACATGCTTCTTTATTCTTCATACTTCGGACGCCTGGGTCTTTGAGCACACTCTCAATTTGGCCCAAATGTGTTCCTCGTGGACGTCTTCTACTAACATTACCTTCCACATTAGCTTTATAGATCCCATTTACAAATTTCCTTTCATTTAACCTCTATTATTATTATTTAACAACATTTTTGTGCGTTTTTTTCAATAAGTTCATATTTCTTTTAGTCAGACAACTTTCTTAAAGCTATACCTTAATTATTCAGACAGTTAAAATATAATTTAATCTATATTACAAAACTCCCTTCAGTCCCACTTTTTATATTTTTCAATAATAAAAGAACTAATCAACTCAACTGTTACAATACATTTACACTTTTCATCTTCTTCCATTTTACGATCTGAGGACGGTAGTAAACCACAATGACCAATCTCTTTGAACTCTCAAATTAATAAGACAACATGCATCAAGGAGATCAACGGTAAATGGTCGAAATTTCATGGTTTATATGACTCCAAAGGTATCTTTCTGATATTATTAGCTTTTGAATAAAAATTGCAAAAGTTTTGTCATAATCGAGATTGCAGGTAATAATAAGAAACTGTTTTCAAAATGTCTTTGACCTCAAATTGAGAGAGAACGACGACGAAAATCCATAAATCAGCGACGAAAATTGCAAAAGTAATATGAAATAGTACTCGGACTATACTTAAATCACACAATCCACACAAAATACTATATACATACATACATATACTCACGGATGTAAATCCCTAGAAGGGGTAGCCAGAGCTAATTAGGAATTCCTCAGCCACTTTTGGAAAGTTGAGTGGGGAAAAGGTGGTAAAATAAAGGTTGTTGGTGATGGGTCTCCAACCGCATCGCGAAAAATCCCTTAAAAGCCCCAATACCGTTAGTCGCCTCTTACATACCCCCACCGGAAGAAATGAGGTGGTACTATTCTAAACCGACACTGCACAGCAAAATACTAATATAATATAATATATATAAACAATACTATATATTTGCTTGGGATTATATAGGAGAACAACTGATTCTCATTCAAAAGCCGCGAGTTCATAACCTGAGTCGGCCATAGGCCTAGATGTTTTGTTAAGGCGAATTGTTATTTTCTAAAGTCATTTGTGTGGTTAATTTATCAAGCTTGTTATTGGTGAGAGAATATTTCGTGAGGAAACACATATGGTTAAGTTGTGCTTTGCCATGTGACAGTATATTCGTAAGCGAAGAAGCGATAGGAGAACCAAAGTCACATGAAGAAAATATAGAATTACCCCTTAATTAGTCGCACTAAGAAAATTACACAATTGCTCGCATGGGGTCACAGGTGACCCCAAATTGTGGGAATATTTTATATTATTTATAAAAGATATAAGTAAATAAAACATTATTATTATGAAAGTGCTTTATTAATTCTAATATATTTAAAAAGAATTACATGAACTAAATATCTAGTCAAACAAAAACAAGCTACATCAAAATTACTATCACAAATTATCGATTTGTACTTATACTAAGATCAAAGTTAAAACTTTAGAATTATTTTAGGAACTCTCCGAATCACTTTTATTACACTGTTGACAGTATATTTGAGAGTGATCATTGCACACAAACTTTGCGCATTTTGTACATTTGGTTGGTACTTTTCTATCGTTTTTCCGCGGGCGTAACTACTCGCACGGGGTCACCGCTCAAGAGCGCAGCGACGCATCCTTCCACTCCCGTGACTCGATCGCTACCGGAATACAAACTTCGACGCGGGTTATGAAGCTAGCGGGGGCGTGGGGAAATTCGGGCAGAGGCAAGTGCTTAAATTTTTAATGCGAAACTGCCTTGACCCCATGCGACAAATTAAGGGTTAATAGTGTAAGTCCGATGTTTGTCCGTGTCCGTGGCCGAGTTGATAGGTGACTAGCTCCTCGGTCCGGAGGTTGCGGGTTCGATCCCCGCCGAGGGCAATATTTATGTGATGAGCATAAATGATTGTTTCTTAGTCTTAGATGTTATTTATATAATAATATGTATTATACATACATACATATTCTCACGCCGTTATTTCCCATTGGGGTAGGCAGAGACAATCGATCGCCACTTTGTACGATCCTGGAAAACCTCTCTAGCTTCATTCACATCCATCAATCTTTTCATACATGCTCTTTTATTCTTCATACTTCGGACACCTGCCTTTTTGAGCACATTTTCTATTTGATCCAAATATATATCATCAAGTTAGTATCCCATAGTACAAGTACTACTTACTTTTTGGGGCTAACTTAATTATAAATATTTAACAAAAAGAAATTACCACATGGAAAGCCATAAATCTTTCTCTCCAAAGAAATCACAGATAAATCAAGACGGACCATCAAAAAAGGGTCAGTACAGTAACCAAACACAGCTAAACAATAAAATGGCAATAAAAAAGTGAAAGGGCTAGAAACAATAAATAAAGTAACATGTGGGCGAAAGAATAGTGTAACTTTGTATTGGCAATATGCTGAAGACGGAATAATATAGACAAAAGATAAGCGCACTCTTATTATGGAAAAATACAGCGAGTTTGTAATATTTTATAAACAATCTACGCTTGTTTATATTATATTAAACTTCGGAGGAGTATACTCACGGCTGTAAACCCTAAAAGGGGTAGGCAGCCCAAGAATCAGAATCTCATAAGCCACTTTTGGAAATTTTACATAAACATAAACGTTCACGCCGAATATCCCCGAAGGGGTTGGCAGAGGTACTAATCCTTCTGAACAACACGTGACTTTGTCACCTGGTGTACAGAGTACCCACGTTTTGCATGGACAGTTTACTCACATGGAAATTTTAAGATTGCAAAATATCGCAAGGTTGATGCGGTCGAGCCAAATCGCCCAATAATCACCCTTGATAGAAAATGGATTAGTGCTAGCTAATCTAAGCCGACATATCAAGGCGTCTGAAAAGTTTTTTTTTTATAATTTATGCTTGACTTATAGGTAGAAACTATCGTGCCGCACCTCCTACTGCTCTCACTAATATCAATATTGCCATATATTCTTCTTGATTTAGACTGCCGCATTTATTAAAACGATTTCTATCTTTTGTTGAAACGTGGCAACCGTGATAGATCAGTGGGTAGACCATCGCTTATCGTGCCGACGACGAGGGTTTGAATCCCGGCTTGGGACTACACCAATTTGTTTTTTTTTAAAGACATGTGTGGGGTTTATTTATCATGGTTGTTAATGGTATGTTGGGTACTCTGAACACCGGGTGACAATGTCACGTGATGTTCAGAAGCATTAGTACCCTTCGGGGATATTCGGCGTGAACGTTTGAGTTTGAGTTGAGTTTGTTAATGGTGAGGGAAAACATCGTGAGGAAAGCTACATGGCTGAGTTGCATTTAATCATGTGACAGTGTACTCGTACAAAACAGCGAGTACCGTGAGTATACTGTCCAAGCAAAACGTGGGTACTCTGAACACCAGGTGACAATGTCACGTGATGTTCAAAAGTGTTAGAACCTCTGCAAATCCCTTCGGGGATATACGGCGTGAACGTTTGAGTTTGAATTATTCTTCTTCCAGATTTATTGAAAAAAAACTATTTTTTGTTAAAACATCGGACGTTGTAGTCTATTTCAAATTTCTTCTTTATCCAAGCTTTAGCCAACTCAGTGGAGTTGGCTAAAGCTTTCAAACTCATAGCGGCTTAATAATTACTAATTAATCTCTTCAAGGATTAACAATCTATATTAAATAGCAGCAATCAAATTAATAAAATCACAATAAAAAAAGGATTATAAGGATAAGCTATGTAGTGTCGGCTTAGAATAGCCCTACCCCATTTCTTCCGGTAAGCTGTGGTGGAACAGTATTTTAAAGGCAGTGCATTTTTTTTATTCACTTACGTTCATCATACATATACTCATGGGTAGGAATAGCCATAATAATTTTTAATCCATTTTTTAAAGTTGAGAGGATTTTTTGCTGTGTAGTGTCTTAGAATAGCACTACCCCATTTCTTCCGGTGGGTGTACGTAAGAGGCGACTAACGGTATTGGTGGGGCTCTTAAGGGATTTTTGGGCGATGGGGTTGGAGACCACTTAACTTTCCAAAAGTGGCTGAGGAATTTCCAATTTCTTAGCTCTGGCTACCCCTTCTAGGGATTTATAGCCGTAAGTATATGTATGTATGTATGTACAATAAAAAAACACAATATGAATACACAAAGTCATAACGGAACTTCCGATGTATGAATCTCAGTCATAACTTGAAGCGTACGAACTTCTGACTGCCAAAAGTTCCCGCCCAAGAATTACGAACCGGCAAGGAAATTTATTCAATCTCTCAGAACTTTTGGGAGCCTACAATTTTGATTGTTCATTTGGAAAACATGTTTTGAATGGAAATACCCTGCGTTTTTATCGCATTAGGTCAAACTGTATATCATGATTTGATTTTATTCCTTTTTGCATAAACTTTATTTACGCTACAAGTTAGTATTTAAAGTAAAAAAAAAAGTCAAAAAGTTTATTTTACAAAATTAAGTTAACAATGCTGTGTAGTGTCGGCTTAGAATAGCACTACCCCATTTCTACTGATGGGTGTACGTAAGAGGCGACTAACGGTATTGGGGCTTTTAAGGGATTTTTGGGCGATGCGGTTGGAGACCCATCACCAACGACCTTTACTTTAACAATTTTCCAAAAGTGGCTTAGAAATTTTTAATTCTTTAGCTCTGGCTACCTCTTCTAGGGATTTATAGCCGTGAGTATATGTATGTATGTATGTTTTTTATGCTACAAGTTACTATTTAAAGTAGTTAGTAGTATTTGTAAGTAGCCGTGTAGTGCCGGGTTAGAATGTTTTTACCCCTTTCTATCCACGGTCGTCTTAAGAAGCGACTTAAGGTGTGGGGACTTTTTTAAGTAGATGCTAACTGGGCGATGCGGTTAGAGACCATTCACCAACTATAGTTTATTTCTACCATCTTGTCCCCTATCAACTTGTAGCTGAGAACTTTCTAGCTCTGAAGCTCTGGCTACCCCTTTTCGAGATTTATGGACGTGAGTCTATTTATGTAGGTTCCTATTTTGGCTGGCAGAGGCTACTTTGCCTCTTTGTACGATCCTGGAAACATCTCGTGTTAAAATCACACTCATAAATCTTTTGAAACAAGCTCCTGTATTATAAAAGCTTTGATAGTTAAAGTAAAAGTAAAAGAAAGTATAGTTTTGCTATCGGTACAAGTTTTTTCTTAATCTGCTCACAGATTTACTATCGTTAAATACAAAATAGATTGTGTGTTAAATACACTGATTAAACGGTGATAACACAAATGGATACAAATATTCATATAGGCGCAGCTATTATAGCCAACGGGGTAGCCAGATCATCAGAACACTTCATTTTCAGCCACTTTGTGGGAGGCCTGCCCACTACTGTGTCATCCGGTACGTGGCCGCCACTCCAGAACCTTCAAGTCCCAACAGCTGATTCTGCGAGCTTACTATTCATATATTATAATCCTCATATTCTTTAAGATTAATTACTTTTATTTATTACCACTGTTTAGTCAGTTTCAAGTCTTAAAAACATCTAATAGTCCTAAAATATACCATTCACTTAGAACTGAACCCACAAATTATCCTTTAAATCTAAAGGTATTGCCAACCCGAGACAGCTTCTTGTTACGTTCCGTATAAACGAAACAGTCGAAAAACATCCCATAAAATTGTATTGACAAACAAAACAAGCCACTAAACCGTGCTGCATTTCTCCGAACATAAAGCAATTCGTCGGAACACACTTTGGATCTTTTTGCCATTTCTGTTTCGGAGCGTCTCGAATCTCTGCTCTAAATTCGAGCAAGATTCTCTGTAATATATGCAAACACGTGGCTATCGCGTATTCCTGATTCTGGATTCGTTCGGTTTAATCTATGTAAAAAGCCCGGGGAAACTCACATGGTTATATATACTAGGTGGGCATGAATGCTTCGCGATGCCAAATTGGAGTGAATGCGAGTGAGAGTGATTTTTCAAACAATTAAAAATTCTATGAGCGCCCGCTAGTTTTGGTTATAGTTTCCATAGACTGGAAAACTTTTAAGGGTGATCGAAAAAAAACAGTCCGGCACGTTTTGGTACTCGATGCTTATAACCATGTAAAGTTCGGTAGACATCGGTGCAGCCGTTTCGGAGGAGTGATGTCGCCTCAGGCATGTTTGCGGAAGCAGCGGTTGATGGCTTTCACACTATCCTACGTAAAAGAACCGCCTCGATACTCCATAGAGTCCGTAACTCTGCCGACCCCATTCTGAGCGCGATTGCTGATAGGTTCGATAGTCACATCATTCATCACTGGATAAAAATGCATGTTACAAAAATTGCTTGGTGATGCATGATGTGGTTGTCTTATAAATGAGTCTTTATTTATTTTTGTTATTTGTATATAATTTTTAATTTATTTTTACTCTTGTATACATTCTCTACTAACAATAGCAGCCTAAGATTAATGTGTGTACTAACAAAATTATGGATTTGCATTGTCCGGAATAAATGAGTTTTATTTATTTATTTTTTTGATGTCACAAGCGAAGTACAAAAGTCGGGAGTAAATGGAGCTTCGCTCCAATGACTCCGGTTTTTTGCTTGAGACGGGATAGTGCCAAATTTATTATTGGTATAACTTCTTAGCTTCACCAACGTTTCGCAAGCAATAGACGCGAGTTCTAATCCTGTCAGGTTTCAACCAATGTGTCCAACCTTAATTCATATGTGTGGTTACTTCATCATGTTTGTTAGCGGGCGGGAAAAACATTGTGAGTTCCATTGACGATGTCCGTGGCCGAGTGGATAGGTGACTAGCTTCTCGATCTGAAGATCGCGGGTTCGATCCCCGCTGAGAGCAACATTTATGTGATGTGCTGTGTAGTGCCGGCTTAGAATAGCACTACCCCATTTCTTCCGGTGGGTGTACGTAAGAGGCGACTAACGGTATTGGGGCTTTTAAGGGATTTTTGGGCGATGCGGTTGGAAACCCATCAACGAAAACCTTTATTTCACCATCTTTTCCCCACGCAACTTCCAAAAGTGGCTGAGGAATTTCTAATTCATAATATGTTATGCATAAATGATTGTTTCCTAGTTTTGGATATTATTTGTATGTTTATTATATAGTATTAAACATATCGTTCAGTTAGTATCCCATAATACAAGTTTAACTTAGTTTGGGGCTAGTTTAATCTGTGTATAATATGTCCTTACGATATTCATTTATATAAATGAAGGTGCAATTCACGATTCAAATCCATACTTCCGTTTGAGAGGCGGTGGTGCTCGCCACTCAGATATCACATTTCATCAACATATAAGACTTTACAAATAATAATTAGTAACTAATTAATATTTATATTGCTATGGATTTCCGCAAAGTAACGTCTAATTCAATCCTAAATTAGACTTTTCCACGTAAATCCATTTAAACATATATTTTGTTAATCACGTCAATACAGTATAACTCGCTTAAGACGATTTCCCAGGGACCCCACAAAAAACGCGTCTTAAAAAGAAATCGTATTATGCGGGATAGGGAAAATAAAACGACCGTACTACTTTTTTTACATTGAATACATGATTTAATTTTTTAATACATTAGCAATTAAAGAATTTTAACATAACACAACTTTTGCAGTGCGTCTTTACTTAAAAGAAGCAACATAGCGTTTTAAATCTAGCTGATAATGCCTTAGACGCTTTCTCGCATATTATGTTGCCACTTACGGGCAGTTTTGAAGCTCGTGCTTGATGAAGCCATTCCACCAAAATTTTTTCTAATTTATCAAACCATTTGCTTTTTATTCTGCATACCTTCCAATCTAAATCTTCCTTTAATTTCTTCTCTATTTTTTAAAATGGTACGTAACGTAAAACAGGTAAGTGAAGCTCAGCAGCTAACTGAGTTTGAGTCGTTGTTTGTGACATTTTATCGAAAACTTTCAAAATTTTTTTTTATTTGACGTTGGCTTTTGCTTAATTGTAGTCATATTGTGACAAACAAATGATGCACTATTAAAAAACAATCAAAGCGTCAAGAAATTACGATCGGGCAGGATCGTATTAAACGGGAAGACGATCGTATTAAGTTAAGAAATGTATGAAAATATGTTTCAAGTTGCAGGGACTGGCGTAAAGTTGCGTATTATGCGAGAAATCGTATTAAGCGTGATCGTACGAGTATTAAACGGGTTCTACTGTATTACTTTTAATTATACATACTTATGCTCACGCCATTAGTTCACATTGGGGTAGGCCGAGACTATTGATCGCCACTTCCTACGATCCTGACAAACCTCTCTAGCTTCGTTTACATCCATCAATCTTTTCATACATGCTCTTTTATTATTTATACTTCGGACGCCAGCCTTTTTGAGCATACTCTCAATTTGGTCCAAGTGTGTTCTCCGTGGTCGTCCTCTACTAACATTACCATCCACACTAGCTCTATAGATCCCTTTTACCAATTTTCTATCATCCATCCTCTCTATATGCCCAAAATAATTTTATTTAATTTATATATATATTCAAAATACTTTTAATTATCTAGCTACAGAATAAGACCGTTCGGTGCATCCTTATGTTAGTGCGACCGTTCCAAAGTTATTCCGTTTGAAACAGAGATTAATATTTTATTCCAAGTGGCTGAGTTGGGGCGACTGAATAATATTCAAAAGGGAAAATAGGAAATGAAAAAACTCTTAAGGTCGAAGGGCGAAACTTTAGCATTAATTAATTATGATAATGAATAAATTTGAAGTGAAGTTTGGTTGTATTTTGAGATGTTGTGGTTTGAAAGATTAACTGTCAGTGAAATGATTTGGATGGAGTGGAAATAAAAAGTTGTATTGGACCATTTTTAAAATAAGCATTTTTTAAGTAATTCGTCGTCATTCTTTTTATTGGCAGAACAACGTATCTTTTACTTCGTTTAAGGGATAAAAGAAGAATTTAATAAAACCCTTGTTATTCTTACGGCCAATTTCTGAATTGAGTATTCAAGCTGAGAAAGACCTAAGTATTGTTTTGTCTCATTCAGTTATTAAGATTTCAATGCGACAGAACGATACTTAAGTCGTCTCAGCTGGAATACTCAATTCAGAAATCGGCCGTTAGACTTAACTAATACGTACCTACATAGACATTACCTACCTTCTGCAGATAGAAAATTGTTCCTCAACAAAAACAATGTGACCAGCGGGGTGTGTGCCGAGGGCATTCAATATTCGCCCCTTTTTACTATTCGAGTTTTTCGAATAGTTTAACGCGTACTATTCGAGTTTTTCGAGTTTTTCGAATACTTTTTAATCTGGTTCCAAGACATCAATTTAATTATTTTTAAAGCACTATATAAAAGCACGTTATATAAGAAAATATAAATTTAAATTTAATTAATAATAAATTATAATTTAATTTGTATTTTTATTAAAAATACAAATTATCTTATTAAAAACAACTTTTAGATGTATGTCATTATCAGTCAACAAATCAAATAAAAACTTAAATTATTGAGTAGCTCAATTTATTTTTTATTAATGTAAAGAAATCTCAAAAAGCTTAGAGTGTCTAGGGTCTGGTCCGTGAAAGATGTTCGTAAGTGATTACAAAATAGTCTATTTGCCGAAAAAACACGCTCTGGCTCTACGCTCGGTGGTATTGTCATTATTGTCAACAATAGCTGATATGCCCGAAAACGATTAATGTCCTTTTGTCCACCTCCTTCGAATTGCGCCATTTCCACTTTTATCGTCGTTTCAAGATCCCCATTGAAAAGCAGCTTTTTGGTGCTTGTAATTGTTGGTTCCTTCATTGTTTCTAGAACCTTATCCCTTATTTGTTCTTTAATCGATTTGGGAGCTGCTTCACTCTGTATAACATCGGTGTCGTCTTGCTGGCACCTTCTTATTTCGCCTAACGTCATTTCATCATCATCTTCATTGTTTTCATCACCATGCTCAGGCAGACTGGAGTTTGTAATGAACATCTTGTTAATATTTGAGAATGTCTCTAAAACCAGAGTATTTGCCGCAACAGGGAAGACATAAGATCTGCGCTTCTCACACTCTTTGTATAGTATTTCAATGTGTTTTGAAGATATTGGAGAGTGCTAACTAACTCGTTATTTCGTCGCCGAATAATTCTCTCAGAGAGCTGTAAGCAGATTAGATTTTTGTGCACATAGTTCTTCAACGGTGGCTTTAATGATATTCAGTGAGTTTGATAAATTTTGTAGCAAATCTACTTCACCTTCGGTAAAAGCAGTCGAATCCTTCAAATCTATCAAAGCTTTCTGGATGGGGTCTTGAAGTTTTAAAAACCTGTCTATTATGTTAGCCAGCGATAACCATCTGGTCTTGCAGTCTAGAACTAGTGATAGCCTTTTTGTTTCTGGATTGTCTAAGTATTTGTTGAGGAGGTCTGTATGAGTCGGTGATACTTTGAAGTACTTTACAACTTTGCGAACTTTAGTTATAAGTACTTTATACATGATTTTCGGAATGTTGTTTCTGTTTCCACCATCAACAGAAATAGAAAATCCTTCATGAACGTTGCTGTCATCATCACTGTCTTCATTACTGTCATTATCTCTAGATGTTTCAATTTCATGCATGCTTATTGTGCTGGTCGATTCTGTAGGATCGCTGTTGTAGAGGACATCTAATACAGCACACTGAATACCATGAGCCAAGCAAAGCTGGTGGTATGAAGATCCTAGAGAGCGCATAACGCTTGCGCCGTCACTGACTAAACAGCCAACATCATCTTCTAAAGAGAGACCAAATTCCGCCAGTTTATTTTTCAAAATATTTAAGCAGACCAAAGCAGTTCCAGATCCTGTTATTTTTGTCAACCCCAAGTTAACAAAACCGTTGTCGAGAGCTGGTGAATGAACAATCATATTAACGTATCTGCGATTCCTAGCCGATGTCCACTCATCCAGACTTACAGTGAACTTGTGGCTTTCATCTTTTAGAAGCATTAAATATTTTTTCACTTTTGGTTTTAAAGTTTCACCTGTCTTCATCACCATCATTTTAATGTATCTGGTGACTTTGGTAGATTTTTGTATCCAGCTTTATCAAACAGTATCCTTATACTTTCTGATGTACAAAAAACGCAAAACGGTAAACCATCTACTGCTACTATTTTTGTAATCATCGTGTCCATAGTATCTTCATTTTTGGGCCGGTATAAATCATCGATTTTCTTAAGACGCTTTGACGGCTGCGGCTGCTCTTCCACTGAAGATGGAGTTGCTTGCACATCAATGGAGGAAACTGAATTAGATGCCTTTTTGTTAAGTTCGATGGAGTGAACAAGCTTTAGATGGTTTCTCAAAGAAGTTGTAGTTCCGGATATCTTTAAAATTTTCTTACAGATCTTGCATTGACCTAGCTGACCATTTGTAGACCGCAAAAAATGCTGCCAAACAGAAGATTTGTCGGCAACGCAACGAGAGAATTCTTTAAATTGGTTTTCACTTTGACTCCCACTCATGTTGGTTCTCTGTGAACAAAAAAGAAAAGCACATGCACCCAACCAAAGCAAAAAAAAGAAGAAACAAAGCACAAAAAACAATAGTAATGCAACAAACTCAATCCAATTGTAATAAATCACAAAGCTAATATGATGGGATAGGTAGTTTAAAGGTATAGGTATAATAATAATATGCATCATTATTTTACCAAATCAATCTTGCATTTTGTACAAGGTGTTATTTAAACTAACTGAATTCAATAAAATTAATAAAAAGTCTCCATACACCCGGTATAGGTTAAGGTGAGTTCATGAAATAAGAAAAAAAAACCGAAAACAACCATGTTTGAGCACACCACAATGCAACGCAATATGAAACTAGTTTAGTATAGCTGCTTGATAGTAAGACCAGCTTTTTGATAGAAGAAGTAAGGTTTGGTTATGGTTATATTGTTACTTATCCAAGCTGCAGAATGTAAAGTCCTATTTGTTTAAAAAATTACTTACCTTGGTGCACTATTTAAAGTTGGCTCTATTTACTGCAATGCTAGCACTGCAACTGCATTTCACACAACAAACAAAGTCAGTTTTGTTTTATTTTAAATGTTTATATTTATAACCTAAAAACAAAACAATGTATCGCAGTCGCCAATCACGTTACAACTCCTCAACGATCAACAATTTGGTACTAGTAGCGCCATATATGTTTTGATTACGGCGAATTTTTGACGAGGCGCGCTATTTGAATTAATTGAATATTGATTGAAAAAAATAAACAAGTATTCGGAAAACTCGAAAATCTCGAATATTGATCATGTTAGTATTCGAATAGTTAAAACCGGCGAATACTCGAATAACACGAATACTCGAATACTCGAACAGGATGCCCCGGCACATAATTTCACAATTAATTTTGTATAGATTAAATGACTATAATTAATACCAAGTAATTTCATCTGTCTCCTTCAAAGCTATTTAATTAAATATTTAGCATGTAATAATGAATTTCAATATAGATTTTTCAATATCGTGTTTAATAAATATACATAAGCTAAATAAAATTTACTTATTTAATCGGTTCTGGCTACTATTACGATAGTAGTTGTTAGTCTGCCTACCCGCAATTGGCCAGCGTGGTGGACTAAGACCAAATGTCATGTAAATCATGTTACATTTTTGTTAATAATATCCTTTTTCGGTCCGGACAGTGCATTTAAAAGATAAGGGATGGAACTATAAAATATACAAAGAATTCAAAACGACAAAGAATAACGCAGTCATGTGGGTAACCTAATCATATTTGTCTATGCTTTATTTAAACATTCATACATGCTCACTACTCACGTCTATAAATCCCATAAAGGGGTAGCCAAGTTTTCAGAGCTAGAAACTCCTCAGCCACTTTTGGAAGCATATGGAACTTGTGATAGGGGATTAGATGGAAGAAATAAATAATAAATAGCTTTAATTAAAGTTTTGTAGTACCTAAAATATTATCTGTCTATCCTGTAGGTAAGGATAACCTTACTGCATAAACTTAAGTCTGAAAATAATACTGTCGATTGGTAAGAAATCATTTATTTTGTGTAATGTCATTTGCTACTCAGTGTATCTTCTCCATTACAACTTAACTGCAAAATATAAGAAAGCTCTTACATTTTTTTCAATTTTCCCCAAGAGCGAGTCTTTTAAATTCTAAGAAAATTAACTTAAATTTAGTTGAAGAATCTTAAATTTGGTCCCACGATGAATTGTCTACAAAACAACAAGTTCGGAACTCTTAAGAGAAAATGTCTTCACTTATTTTTTGTTATTCTCCGTATATCCCAAACTTGGTCTTGGTGCCCGCTGAATAGGAGGCAGTAGGGTGACTGTATCTTGTGGTGTTATCAAGAAATAGTGTTTAGGGCTCGTAAGCGTAGGCATTTGGCTCACAATAACTGTCACCTAATTTTTAATATAATATAACAAAGAGATAAGAGACATTTTTTTTTATAGGTTTCAGGTTAATTCCTGGTGTGTACCGTTGCCTCGACAGTGTATTTACTTCAAAGGAGGTAGGGGTAAATCCACTTTGTACGATTACATGGGTACATGACTATACTTATATCAGGCAAGTTCGTTTCATCGATAGGACTTAAAAGCGTAGGCCCCATTATAATAATAATAATAATACGTGCTGCTGCTCGATACGGCTCGGATCGTTCGTCGGTTCTTGAACCTGAGTCCCGCCTCTCCCATTTAAAATTTATATTTTCTTTTTCGGCAATGGGAGAGGCGAGGAACTAAAAGTCATGGCCAAAATAATAATAATAATCGTTTATTACCATAAGACATTTACATAAATAGTTATTACTAGCGGCCTCACACTAGGCAAGCCTGTATCATTAAGGATTCAAATGCATGAAAAAAATAGTTTTTCCGACTGAGCTACCAAGACTATTGATTATCAAAAAAGGGTTATTATAAAACCCAAAAAAGACTAGTAAGTGCTTCAGAATTTATGATAATTTCGCCACTTATGGTATTTTTTAGGGAAAAAGATAATAATTTTAATCTTTTTGTTCATGAAAACCTCATGTGGGGATTATTACTAATAAATAAAGGAAATAAAAATTTCGAAACAGGCGGGAATCGAACCCGCGACCTCGGGTATACGCCCCGACGCTCAATTGGCAGAGCGTCGGGGCGTTTTATTTCCTTTATTTATTCTTTATTTATTAAAAAGACAATAAATTTTAGGATGGTTGTTGATGATTCTAAAGTCAAATTAACCAAAAATCACTTAAAGAGCCCCAAAATCCCAAGTCACCTCTTAAGACATCCGTGGAAACTAATAGAATAGTCCTATTATACGCCAACATAGTTTTATAATACTCAAAATTATATAATAAATATTTAAATTTTATAATTAAAATTTAATTTTATTGTGTATATGGGTGTAAATTTCAATCCTTTCACTGAATTAAATTTATGTAATTAAATAACTTCTTATTTAACTTTTCCTTTATATATCAAAATTCTCACACAAACGTATCGAAAATCAAACATTTCCAGTTACAAAACTAATTTAGTTCAACTCTAAGCTTTCATATCCGATCCGGTTAAAGAATCATTCATCAAAACTTTCCAACTAATCCAATAATTACATTAAACCGTTGTCACCCTAGCATGGCTTACACGAAGTGCTGGGATAATTTGTAGATTACATTTTCATCATATTATTTTACTTATTGGAACTTAGAGTAAAAATGTAGTTATTTATTTGTCTATAAATAAAATACATTGAAATTACAATTTCACATCACAGATACCCTACTGTGCAGAGCCACACCATTCGAAGTTACCTACTAATGGAAATTAGAGGGAAAAGATGGGAATGTAAAACAAAGGTCAGTTGCTGTTGGGTCTCTAGCCATATTGTTTAAAAACATTTAAAAAGTCCATAATGCTAAGTCACCTCAAAGAACCCATACGGAAAGGAATGGGTTAGTAAAACACAGCATGGCAGTAATCCAATACAATGTTAAAAGGTGAACATACATACATATACATATACTCACGGCTATAAATCCCTTAACGGGGTAGCCAGAGCTTTGGAATGAAAAATTCCTCAGCCACTTTTGGAAGTTGATTGGGGAAAAGATGGTAATAAAAAATGATTTTGGTGACGGGTCTCCAACCACATCGCCCAAAAATCACTTAATAAGCCCCTGTACCCTTAGTGAACTTACACTTAATACTTAAATACATTTACACCATCACATCTGGAATATACTATAGAACTATATATTGGCCAAAGAGAACTTGACCTATTAAAGCGGAAACCAAACTTAGTTTAGAACAAAAATTACTAAAAAGAATCCACTAAAAACTAATTGTCAAAATAAGTGGTCGCTAAACCCTGATTGATTGATTCAAAGTTCTGATATTTGTTGTTCATACATTTGCTTCGCTGAATTTGTAGAAATGCACTGAATCATTCAAAGATTTTGACATAATTCGTTTACATACATTTTTTTATTTTTTTTTTAGTAACCTATTGTGTCCCACTGCTGGGCAAAGGTCTCTCCCTGGATTTTCCATTCATCCCTGCTTTGGGCCTGCTCTCTCCAATCTTTTCGAAAAGAGTCCAGGTCATCCCGCCATCTCCTTCTTGGTCTGCTTCTGCGCCGGCGGCCGTTGCTAGGAACCCATTGGGTTACATTTTTAGCCCACCTGTCCGGCGGCATACGGCAGACATGCTCCGCCCAGTCCCACTTCAATTTGGCTGTCTTAGCACCCACGTCGGCTATTTGAGTTTTGGAGCGCAGGTCGGTGTTACGAATGCGGTCTGTTCGCTTCACACCCAAAATACTGCGCTCAATCGCTCTCTGGCACACATACATACACTCACGGCTATAAATCCCTAGAAGGGGTAGCCAGATCTAAGGAATTAGAAGTTCCTCAGCCACTTTTGGAAAGTTGAGTGGGGAAAAAGATGGCAAAATAAAGGTTGTTGGTGATGGGTCTCCAACCGCATCGCCCAAAATCCCTTAAAAGCCCCAATACCGTCAGTCGCCTCTTAAGTACACCCACCGGCAGATATGGGGTAGTGTTATTCTAAGCCGACACTACACAGCAACTACATATATCATACATAATTACAGCTCGTAATTACAGCAACTACATAATTCGTTTCTTGTCTATTAAGCTAATTTATCTATGATTTTTCCCAGCATTGCTAAAAACTAACTTTAAATTACCCCGGGCACATCCCTAAGAATGTCACCGGTTCTCAAACTTTACGAATTCGAAGCACGAGGCGTCCCCGAAAGTTACTCGGTGCAAACTCGTTTTTAAAATTTTAAAAACTACTTAAACTGTTTATTTTTCAACGATATTCACCACTGGAAGTTTGGGGTGCCCTGTTTATTTTACAGTTGGTTGAGTCTTGTTTATAGTTTCAACGGGACGTTTATTGTGAAACTTGGTGTTTTTGAGTGTTTATGTCATGTTGGGAATTAATTTTAAAGTTATGGGGAATAGTGTTGATATAAGTTATTAGGAATAAATATAAAAGTTCATAGTGGAATACTCTAGATTAAACAGTAGTTTAACCTCTATCGTAGAATGAAAGGAGGGTTATCTTTCATTTAATCTCTCCATTTATTATTTGCTTAGTAGTGTCGGCTTAGAATAACACTACCCCATTTCTTTCGGTGTACGTAAGAGGCGACTAACGGTATTGGGAGTTTTAAGGGATTTTGGGCGATGCGGTTGGAGACCCATCACCAATAACCTTTATTTTGCCATCTTTTACCCACTCAACTTTCCAAAAGTGGCTGAGGAACTTCTAGTTCCTTAGCTCTGACAACTCCTTCTAGGGATCTATAGCCGTGAGTATATGTGTGTATGTATGTTATTATTTGCCGTGTGGTGCCGGCTTCGAATGTCACTACCCATTTCTACCCACGGGTGTAGTAAGCGTCAATTAAGAGTATGGGACGCTTTTAAGGGGTTTTTGGGCGATCCGGTTCGAGACCTATCACCAACGATACTTTATTTCAACAATCTGCTCCCCTTTTAACTTCCAAATGTGGTTGAGGATTTTCTAGCTCTGAAGCTCTGGCTACCCCTTTTTGGGGTTTATGGGCGTGAGTATATTATTATGTATGAATGTATGTATAATATAAAAATGTGATGTGGTTTACACCGAAACTAAATTACCTAAATAGTAAGAAAATATATTATATTCCATTCACTTATACCTCGGGTATATTTTCTTATTGAGCTCAAAGGCTCTGTAGGAGCTGTCATTTGCAGCATTAAATAATTTCGTCCATTGAATTTATCGATAGTTCGAGACGTCAGCTACAGTGAGAAATAAAGCTGCGTTTACACGGAGCAAGTAAGATGGTTATCATATCTTTATCGTGTATCTAATAAACCGCGAAAACTAGACAGTTCATGTTTTTACTAATTATGAATTTCTGTTGTCGCTATGACAAAGTAACTTAAGGACTTAAGGAGGTTCTAATCTAAACTCAATTTCAATTGCAAAACCTGCTGAAGGCATTAGATATTATTTATTATGCTATTATATTATTAGTTACATGTACGTTATCTTTTTTTTTGTTGTTTTTGTACACTAATAATTATAACAATAATGGTTCAGCTCGATACGGCTCGTATTGTCCGTCCGCTCTTGAACAGGAGTCCCTGACCCCGACTGACAATACTTTTGTCGTGGAATACCACCCCTCTCCCATTAAAATTTTACATTTTCTTTTTCAGCCTTGGGAGAGGTGAGAATCTAAATGATATTCAAAAAATAATAATAACTAATTTATTAACATGATTGATATAAAATTGATTATTTAAATATAAAAAACAGTGATTATAGAAGTGTTCTCATCGACATAGGATAAACTAAGACAATGGATACAACAAAAAAAATATTGTCATATGTCTAAGTAGAAGTTACTTAGGTTTCCACATTATTTTTCTCACTCTTATGGTGACTTTACTAGGTAACGACCGTGATAGCACAGTGGGCATTTTATTTATTTTTTGCGTGTAGTGTCGGCTTAGAATAATTTCTTCCGGTGGGTGTACGTAAGAGGCTACTAACGGTATTGGGGCTTTTAAAAAATTTTTGGGCGATGCGGTTGGTGACCCATCACCAAAAACCTTTATTTCACCATCTTTTCCCCGCGCAACTTCCAAAAGTGGCTGAGGAATTTCTGATTCCCAAGCTCTGGTTACCCCTTCAAGGGATTCATAGCCGTGAGTATCTGTATGTATGAACCTACACCAATTTGTCTTTTCTAATATTCATTTGTGTGGTTAATTTGCCATGGTTGTTAACGGTGGGGGAAAACATCGTGAGAAATCCACACGGCTGAGTTGTATATGTATAATTAGTCATGTGGCAGTGTCTCCAAGTAAAACGTGGGTTCTCTGAACACCAGATGATAATGGCACGTGATGTTCAGAAGTATTAGTTACTCTGTCAACCTCTTCGGGGATATACGGCGTGAACGTTTGAATTTGAGTTTAAATAGCACTACCCCAATTCTTCCGGCGGGTGTACGTAAGAGGCGACTAACGGTATTGGGGCTTTAAAGGGATTTTTGGACGATGCGGTTGGAGACCCATCACCAATAACATTTATTTTACCATCTTTTCCCCACATAACTTTCCAAAAGTGGCTGAGGAATTTCTGATTCCTTAGATCTGACTACCCCATCTAGGGATTTATAACCGTGAGTATATGTATGTATGTATGTTTAAATCAGTCCTTAAATTTGCTCTTAAAGAGCCTAGCAAACTGAAAACCTTACAAAATTTATAATCGTTAGTCAGTATGAACCTAGCTTTACTTGCAAGTTGGTGGCAAAAGGTATTTCTTTGAGATCTCGGCCATTATTCACTGGGCGCTAGAAAACTATTAATCAGTGTCTACCCTTCATTAGCATAAGCTTGAATATCGGTGACACGTTTTTTTCAACAAACAGTTTGAGTTTTATCGACGAAGATCAACTTAACATTTTCAGACCTACTAAAAAGGTTTTGTAAAGATATTTAGCAAAGTGCTAGAAGGTTTCAACTGAAACTCAAACGTTCGCCCCGAAAGGGTTGGCAGAGATACCAATACTTGTGAACATCACGTGACATGATGTTCAAAATACGCACGTTTGGCTTGGACAGTGTACCAACATGATGATGGGCAGGTCTACGAATTCACTATCAGATGACAAAATACAACTCAGCCATGTGGGTTTCCTCACGATGTTTTCCCTCAGCGTTATCAAAAATGATAAATTAACCACACCTATGTCTTTAGAAAAGCCAAATTTGTGTAGGCCCGACCTGGGATTTGAACCTTCGTCGTCATAAGCAGGGTTCTACCCACTAAGCTATTACGGTTTTTATGGTAATACATACATACATATACTCACGGCTATAAATCCCTAAAAGGGGTAGCCAGAGCTGAGAAATTAGGAATTCCTCAGCCACTTTTGGAAGTTGAGTGGGGAAAAGATGGTAGAATAAAGGTAGTTGGTGATGGGTCTCCAACCGCATCGCCCAAAAATCCCTTAAAAAGCCCCAAGTCCGTTAGTCGCTTCTTACGTACACCCACCGGAAGAAATGGGGTAGAGCTATTCTAAGCCGACACTACACAGCTTTATAATAATAAAACTATTTTTTAAAACGTTTATTACATTTCCATCATTATCATCACACTAAAGACGTCCATTATTGAAAATTCGATATGAACATTGACAACATGAAGATCTCCACAACAACTGTCTATCCCCATTAGTCTGTTTCTCGTCACCTTCATCTCACATCTCGCAGCCCATATATGTCCCCACCAAGGGGCTAGAGCCTACCCTATATAGGGCGATTTGGCCATAGTCCACCACGCTGGCCAATTGCGGGTTGGCAAACTAACGACTAAAACCGTAGTAGTAACCGGGACCGACGGCTTAACATGCCCTCCGAATCACGGAATCAGCTTAATTTTCGGATAATCCTATGATATAGCCTGCAATATCCTTCCAAATCATATTAATAGATGAACATGGGGCGTTGTGTTTTCTAAGATTTTCACGATTGCACATTATAATTGAAACAACTATTGATTTTCGGATGTTTTAATCGCGTGTTATTACATTATTTTTAAAGCCCGACGTTTCGAAAACTTTTCAGTTATCATGGTCACGGGAAGACTGAGGTGTTATTTGTCATTATACAGTACTATAAAATTATAAATACTAACTACCTTCACAAAATTTTAAGTTACATTTGCGTTTAATATTTGCTATGTACAAAAAGAGCTAATGGTATCTGGGGTCTTGCTAGTTGACCGGGAGGTCGCGGGTTTTTGTCCTGCTGGTGTCGAGAATTTTTTATTTCCTTAATTGATTACATGTTAATATAGTTACCAAATGGATGAGGGTCTATACGGTAAGGCTCTTGTTCCGTCCCAGATCGAATGGTAGTGCAGCTAGTGCTGGGCATGGGGATCGGTGGGAAATCTATGAGCTCTGCCAGATGATCCACCTTGTGATATTTTTAGCTAACTGGTCTAGATACGTGGCCGCCACTCTAGAACGTTGAGCCTCAACAGCAGAAAATTTTGTTCTATTATACTATTACCTACCTATCTATACTAACTATATATGTCTCAAAATTTGTACCCGGAATTTTAAATTAAAAAATCTTCAGCCGCATAGCTCACTAGACAAACGCTTCCGCAAAAGATCTCCACTTCATTATATTTTATAGTTTATCCATCGATAGTCTCTGCCTACCCCAATTGAAACTAATGCCGTAGGTATTATGCATGTATGTTTATTTTATTCTCTTTGTTTCCAAACCCTCTGGTTTCCCTCTTTTGTCCCTAATTCAGTTTGTATGCATTCTTCATTAATAATTCAATCAAAAGCTATTAAGTTACCAAACAACTAAAGTCCTAAATAAACACAACTTTGAGTTTGTCATAAGTTAAATTGAATAATTACTTATTCACATGTTGAATACTGAAATGAAATAAGATTATTTATTGCTTGAAATGTCGAGTGCAAGTTACAACAAATGGTCAACAGAAAAAGTAAATAATACAATAAATTTCATTCAGCTACGACTGAAAATTGGTCATTACTTTATCAACTTATTCATTAACCACCAGTGCGAATTTGAGACCACATATTTTTTAAAGGGTTATGGAAATAAATATATGTATAATCAAATTCAACTCAACTCAATCTTTCACGCCGTAGATTCCCTAAGAGGTAAATGAACATTACGTTACATATTCACCTGGTGTTCAGAGTACCCACGTTTTGGCTTCACAATTAATGTAAGAATTTAAATAAATATGAAATTATTTCCTACATATAATTTAACTTTCAAACCAGCTTGCAGCAGCTGATGTGTCCTGCGAGATACGTGGCTGAGGCACATATGCTGACCCAGAACCAATTTAACAAACTGATAGAATGTAATCTTTTCTTTCTTTTCCTTTGAATAGCTATGTAAGTTTGCTTTGATAATGATGTCAAAACTCAGGAAGCGAATTGTAAAGGTTCGAACTTCCAATTTATGTCGTTTTCAAAACGTTGCGAGATATTTAAGGCACCTAGCAAATTGTGAGTTCATTTTTGGCCTGTATCCAGATCACGTACAGAGGTGCATTTTTCAAATCATTTTGAAGCGTTTATCTCGAATGTGTTTTCTGTATTTGGAATGTTCTAGAATTATGGCCAATAAATAAAGCGTGGCTGATTTATGGGTTGTGTGGTTATGTACTTTTGAAACAAATTATACAAAAGATATGAATTCATATTACAATGGCTGTGTACAATTAATTTATTTAGGACATGATAGTCCAATGAGTAGAACAGCCGCCTGTAAACAGACAGGCGTGAGTGCAAATCCCGGGTCGGGCGAGGAAACCCTTATGGCCGAATTGTACTTAGCCATGTGACAGTGTATTCGTACAAAAACGGCTAGGCCTGCCTTCTATCACGTGACTACACTGTCTAAGCAAAACGTGGGTACTTTGGTCACTAGTTGGCGCTGTCACGTTGTTCATAAGTATTGGTACCTCTGCCAATCCCTTCGGGGATAAATGGCGTGAACGTTATGTTATATTATATTATGTTTATGTCTACATTTAAAACAAATTTTACATGTAATATAAATTGCCTCTCTGGTCCAATAAAACTTTAGGTCCACAATCTGGTAGTTTTAGGTTCAATTCGGCATCACGATTTTTTACTTTAATCTGCCACCCCTTTGTCATCTTATAGGACTACACCCGATCGATGACGTGGTTTCTTCTTTACTAATTACATACATACATACATATACTCACGGCTATAAATCCCTTGAAGGGGCAGCCACCTTTGGAAGTTGCGTGGGGAAAAGATGGTGAAATAAAGGTTGTTGGTGATGGGTCTCCAACCGCATCGCCCAAAAATCCCTTAAAAGCCCCAATACCGTTAGTCGCCTCTTACGTACACCCACCGGAAGAAATGGGGTAGTGCTATTCTAAGCCGACACTATACAGCAACTAATTCTCTATTCTAAATAAACATTTCTGATAAAAATAAGTATTTAAATGGCAGTGTAGTGTACATATAGTCTATTTGAATCAAATTATACATTTATTACAGAGGTCATTATAAATTGCCTCTGTGGTACAATAAAGCCTTCGGCCCTCGATCTGGAGATTTCAGCTTCAATTCGGGTGGGCTACACAAATTTATTTTATTATATCTGTCCCAGTTATGTAGGATATAACTGGCCTAAAAGTACCTAATTATCCGAATATGAAGATGATTCTTTGCTTTGAAGGGCACTTCAAATTATTAGAACGGGCTACTATCACGATGGTGGACGTTAATCTGCAAACCTTTTATCACCCTACAGCATTGCGGCCTATCGATGGCGTTTTGGTTTTTTTACCAACTTTTTATTTGCGAATATCAAAATATCTCTTTTCTAAGTTATAAAGATAAAAATAACGATTTAAATAGTATCCGCATACAATAGTACTATCCCATTTATTCCCGTTGCTGTAAGTTAGAGGCGAGTAAGGGTATTAGGTCAATTTAGGGACAATGCAGATGGAGAGCAATTACAATATACCTTTATTTTATTATCATATCATCACTCAACTTCTAAAATTGTCTAAGGAATCTACTATTTTATTCCCTCCTTCTAGGAATTTATACATACATTTATTTATTTATTTATTTATTATATAATACATATACTCACGGCTGTGAATCCCTAGAAGGGGTAGCCAGAGCTAAGGAGTTAGAAATTCCTCAGCCACTTTTGGAAATGATAATGGGGAAAAGATGGTAAAAATAAATGTTGTTGGTGATGGATCTCCAACCGCATCGCCCAAAAATCCCTTTAAAGCCCCAATACCGTTAGTCGCCTCTTACACACACCCACCGGAAGAAATGGGGTAGTGCTATTCTAAGCCGACACTACACAGCTAGGAATTTATGTCTATGAGTATATGTACGAGTATATCTATGCAAAACTACCAATATTTATGTGATGTTATAACATCTGCTTAATATATTAAGGACATTACTCACCTTGAAGTCCAACCCTATCATTTTCGAAGGATTTACATCCTCTTAGGCCTGCTTCCGAGAAAAAAGGATTACACAAAAATAACACTGTAATTCTGTCTCAATTTTTAAAAGATCGTGAAGAATGTAAAATTCCAAATCTGTGGCGTAGCTATTATTTCTGAGCAAAACATTTGATACGATATATGTATAGGCCATAAATCCCAAAAAGGAGTAAACAGAGCCTAAGAGTAAGAAACTCCACAGCCACATTTGAAAGTTGATTGGGGATAAGATGGTAGGAACAAAGTATCGTTGGTGATGGGTCTCCAAACGCATCGCAAAAAACCACTCACAAAATCCCTCACTCTTAGTCGCCTCTTACGACACCCGTGGGGTAGTGACAGTCTAAGCCGACTCTACGGTGCAAACATTCTTTTCCTGTTTAAATTTCTAGAAGATTGTAAAGAATTTAAATTTCCAAAGCTATCATTTCTGAGTAATACATTTAATACAGCAGTAACGATATTATTCGGAAACCAATACGAATTGCATATATTGCAACTGCTCACTCAATTTCCTTCCCAAACGAGAGCAAACAGATTTTCATTTTGCGCAGCTTACAACAGAACGAAGCTATGGAGAAAATTCAATAATGTTAGACATCTAAAAGTTGCTTCGAAATGAGAGAAACTACTTATATTTAGTTCCGTTTGAGTTTCTATTTGAAACTCCAATCTTTTTGAGTACTTTTGTTGTGGAATAAAACTAAATCCTTCTGTTACGATATAAGTCAGCTTAATCTTGCCTTCGGAAAATCTTTTATTAAACATTGAATTCCACTAAGCGCATAGTGTTCTTGTGTTACTACCTTAATGACTTTAAATAATCATTGATTTTGAGATGATGAGTGAACAAGCATGTATGAGAGGAATAAATTATGAGGTAAGCGAAAGAAATTTCTTCAGGATCGTGCTTAGTGACAATTAATAGTTTTACAAAACATATTGTGAAACAAGTCAGAATCAATCAATAATTTGTATTCTTTTAATTTTAACTGGTGACTAACTTTAACGATAAAGATAAGTTAATAAAGAACACCTGTGACGTTGCTGATATTTATTTATTTATTTATTTATTCATAAATATAACCATTACAGATTTTAAAACCCAATTCGGCTATACTTCACATTAAGACAATATATACAAAAGAGGCGACTAACGGTATTGGGGCTTTTAAGGGATTTTTGGGCGATGCGGCTGGAGACCCATCACCAACAACCTTTACTTTACCATCCTTTCCCCACTCAATTTTCCAAATGTGGCTGAGGAATTTTTTAATTCCTTAGCTCTGGCTACCCCTTCTAGGGATTTATAGCCGTGAGTATATGTATGTATGTATGTAAAAAAATCATTAAAAAATAATAACATAAATATTTATTTTCTATAGTCAAATTAAAACTTAATATTAACTTAAAATTTCTACTTTAGATTTGGAAGGTGTGTTGTTGTGAGAAAATCCCATAAGCAACTCATTAACACACATATTTTTAAGTCGGGTAAAGTTCAATTTTGGTTTTAAACAGGAAACATCCCGCACGGAACCACACTAGGCCATTTTATCATTAATGTAATTATAAGTATTATAATAGGATTTCGAATAAAGATCTCGTTTAACAATTTCTTTGAACTTGTTTTCTGATAAATACAATATCGTCCAGTATTTTATAATATATTATTGCACATAACCCCATGAAAGATGTTTTTACTTTTGAAAATCTGTGATTGAAATTTTGTAGTTGTCTCGTAGGTTTCGAATATGTCTTTCACTGATTTTTTGATGTGTAGTGTCGGCTAAGAATAGCACTACCCCATTTCTTCCGGTGGGTGTACGTAAGAGGCGACTAACGGTATTGGGGCTCTTAAGGGATTTTTGGGCGATGCGGTTGTAGAACCATCACCAAAAACCTTTATTTCACCATCTTTTCCCCACACAACTTCCAAAAGTGGCCGAGGAATTTTTGATTCCCCAGCTCTGGTTACCCCTTTAAGGGATTCATAGCCGTGAGTATATGCATGTATGTATGTACTGTGTTTTTACAAACGCGGCCTGATTTTTGCTAAAATCTCGAAGAACTCCACTTTTAGTGAAGTGTCGGTTTAATATAGCCCTAACCCATTTTTTCCCTTAGGCCTTGTTTGACGTAACTGTAGGCAAGAGATCCATCACCATTAAAATGTTTTCGTTACATTATCTTTTCCATTAAAAACCAAAAGTGGCAGAGTAATATACTGTTCCGAAGTTTGACTACCCACTTTTGGGATTTATAACGGCAACAAATCCTAAAAAGGGGCAGCCAGAGCTTCAGAGACATAAACTGCCAAGATGGTAGAAATGAAGTATCGTCGGCGATGGGTCTCTAACCGCATCGTTCAAAAATTACTTAAAAAATCCCGATACCCTTAGTCGCCTCTTACGACACCCGTGGGTAGAAAGGGACATTCTAAGCTGACACTACACGTTACCGCCGTGTTTTTATCTAAGCTGTTATTGTAACACAACAAAAACAGAAACGCTCTTCAATCTAATTAAAGCGTTCCACAAAATGAGGATTGACAAACAGAGCAGAGAGTTCTTTATGTCAGTATTGATTTAAACAGTGCCAGGAGCGGGCACTAAACCTGGGACTCCAGATAAAAATCACCCTGGCGTTTGAAATACATTTAATCAAGGCCATAAATCCCAAAAAGAGGGAGCCAGAGCTTCAAACTCTTCAGCCACATTTTGAAGTTGGTGTTGGACAAGATCGTAGAAATAAAGTATCTTTGGTGATGGGTCTCCAGCCGCATCTCCCAGAAACCACTTAAAAAAGCCCCATGCCCTTAGTTGCCTCTTACGACACCCATAAGTAGAAAGGGGTAGTGATAATCTAAGCCGGCAAAACACGTTACCATCGTGTTTTCGCCTAAGCTATAATTGTAACTCTAAAACAGAAACGCTCTTCAAACTAATTAAATCCACAAAATCAGGATTGACAAACAGAGCAATACAGCGTTCTTTATGTCAGTATTAATTTAAACAGTGCCAGGGGCGGGCACCAAACCCGGGACCCCACATAACAATCGCCCGGCGTTTGACATTAACGAGCCAAGTTCACCCATTAGACGAGATTACAAGTCCAACGGAACGTTTTAAGAGCAACCCCGGGGTTTTAAAGAAATACTGTGTTAAGGGGATGGAACAATCCAAAATGGGCAGCTGTCGTTAAAACATCGTCTTAACAGTAACAGAATCGCCAAGGATCCGTGGAAATCATCTAATATTTAAGAGCTAAAATGCAATAAGTTTATAGTAAAATGGCGCTATATCTAACATGTCTTTTCTCGTGAGGAAACTTACAGGGCTGAGTTGTACTTCACTTAGTCATGTGACAGTGTATTCGTACAAAACGGTGATAGGCCTGCCCCCTATCACGGGAGTACACTGTCCGAGCAAAACATGGGTACTCTGAACACCAGTAAACAATGTCACGTGATGTTTAGAAGTATTAGTACGTCGACCAATTTTGGTCGCCGTGTATCCCCAAGGACGTAGTACGTCCTTCGGGGATACACGGCGGCGTGAATGTTTGAGTTTGTGGAATTGATAGAACTTAAACTCCCATGTCTTATAAAGATAATCTATATTGATGATGAGATTAGACTGAACAGTATAATATATCGTATCTTCTTATAACATAAGAGGATGTATCGGTAGCCTAAGGTCTGATTAGGCAAGATTTTATAAACCTACCAACGAATATATTATGTTCGATTGCTAGTTTCTACCAACAATCCAAATTTTCGGTATTATAAAAAAAGAACCGACTAATACTTGTGGATTTAGAACTTGCGAAAGCTATTATTCATATATGAAAACTAGCCAAGTTGTATGTACTACCGTATAACCCGCTTAAGACGATTTCCCAGGGACCCCACCAAAAACGCGTTTTAAATGCGAGAAATCGTATTATGCGGGATAGGGAAAATAAAACGAACATACTACTTTTTGTACGTTCAATACATTATTTAAAATAATCACTTATTTTGGTTCGACAGAGAGATTTTAAAGCATTTGCAATGCATCTTTACTTCAAAGAATCAACATAGCGTTTTAAATCTTCTGTTAATGCCTTAGACGCTTTCTCGCATATAATGGGGCCATTTTCCACTTATGAGCAGTTTTGAAGATCGTGCTTGAAGAAGCCATTCCAACAAAACTTTTTCTAATTTATCAAAATTTCCTACCATTTGCTTTTTGCTCTGCACACCTCCCAATCTGAATCTGTCTTTAATTCCTTCTCTATTCTTTAAAATGTTACGTAACGTAAAAACAGGTAAGTGAAGCTCAGGACCTAACTGAGTTTGATTCGTTGTTTGCGACTTTTTACTGAAACTTTTAATACCTTTTTATTTTTTTTAAGTGACAATGGCTTCCGATTAATTGTAGTCATGTTGTAACAAAGAAGTGATGCACTATTACAAAACAATCAAAGCGTACGCGCGACAAGTCAAGAAATAACGATCGGGCAGGGTCGTATTAAACGGGAAGACGATCGTATTAAGCGTTAAGAAATGTATGAAAATATGTCTCAAGTTGCAGGGACTGGCGTAAAGCGGCGTATTATGCGAAAAATCGTATTTAGCGTGATCGTATTAAACGGGTTCTACTATATGTATTATAGCCAAGTCAGACCTTTGGCTACAATACATCATCTTATGTTTAAAAGTATCATGTTATATATACATGTAGTATCATGTTATTTGCTGTGTAGTGCCGGCTTAGAATAGCACTTCCCCGTTTCTTCCGGAGGGTGTACGTAAGAGGCGACTAACGGTATTGGGGCTTTTAAGGGATTTTTGGGCGATGCGGTTGAAGACCCATCACCAACAACCTTTATTTCACCATCTTTTCCCCACGCAACTTCCAAAAGTGGCTGAGGAATTTTTGATTCTGGTTACCCCTTCAAGGGATTTATAGCCGTGAGTAAATGTATGTATGTATGTATGTTATAGATAGATTTAAGATTAATGATTTTACTCATATGAATAATTTCTTACATTGTGTTTATTTTTTATTTTTTGTTGTATGTATACATACATACATACATATACTCACGGCTATAAATCCCTAGAAGGGGTAGCCAGAGCTAAGGAATTAGAAATTCCTTAGCCACTTTTGGAAGTTGTGTGGGGAAAAGATGGTGAAATAAAGGTTGTTGGTGATGGGTCTCCAACCGCATCGCCCAAAAATCCCTCAAAAGCCCCAAAACCGTTAGTCGCCTCTTACGTACACCCACCGGAAGAAATGGGGTAGTGCTATTCTAAGCTGACACTACACAGCAAATTTATTATTAAAATATATTATTATTTTTTGGTAATTAATTGTGTATGTTTTAATAAGTGAAATATGAATGAATTAGGTTTATATCTATAATGTTTATGGTTTTTGTAAATAAATAAATATATAAATAAAATAAATAAATATATTTCAGGACTGACCATTGCACTTGGCACCCATTTAGATCTCACGTCTTTCGTCGTTGAAGTCAACAACCAAGGCATTTATCATAATATTGAACTTGGTTCTCATTTCACATTTATGTTTTTCATTGGATGTTATTTATTTTACTGACAAATATTTATGGTATGAGAGAATTAGGTATATAATTTTTAATGCATCGTTTAAAAAGCTTCAGAATTATATTTTTTTTAGTTAGCTTTGGAATTGAAATGGGGAAAATGGTTGGCGAATATATTATAAATATATATATATATATATATATATATATAGTGGCCGCGTAGTGTCGGCTTAGAATGGCACTACCCCATTCCCACCCGTGGGTGATCGTAAGAGGCGACTAAGGGTATAGGGGTTTTTTAAGTGATTTTTGGGCGATGTGGTTGGAGACCCGTCACCAAAATTATTTATTATTACCATTTTTCCCTAATCAACTTCCAAAAGTGGCTGCGGAACTTCTCATTCCAAAGCTCTGGCTACCCCATTAAGGGATTTATAGCCGTGAGTGTGTGTGTGTGTGTATGTGTATATATATATTAATACAATGTTGTGTATATATGAATGTTCTTAGCCTTTCAATCACTTTAAAATCTTTTCTTTTCGTTTTTCGCGCAACCATCTCCTTAACAAAATGCAGGGAAGCCCCGAGGCAGCGAATGAATTTCCAAAAACGTTTTCCCAAGACTAAAAATTTCGAAATAAAGCGACATTGATCTCTAGTAAATTGAAAGGTTGTTGCTTTGGCTTGTTGTTGGTTGTATTTTCAGATATTTCAGATTCGATCCACATTAAATTAAGGTTATTGAGTCAATATAAAGGATTATGGTTGATGTACATTTGTCAGAAGTGAGAAGAATAAAAGAGCATGTATGAGAAGAATAATATTTGTAAGGGAAGCAAGAGAGGTTTGTCAAGATCGTACTAAGTGGCGATCGATAGTCTCTGCCTACCCCAATGGGAATAATGGGCGTGAGCTTAAGTAAGTACTTTTTTCAGTGCGGCAGTAACAGAATTTTCGCCGTCATCGCAAAAGGCTAAGGGAAAACACAAGACACAGAAGAGGACATATACATTACACTAAGCTAATAGCTAACTAAGTAGTGTCGCCTTATAATACCACCTTTTTATCTTTCGGGTTTCCTAAAAGTTTATATCGAAAATTTCGGCTTTTAAGTGATTGTTGGACAATGCTGCTGAAACCCATCACTAACAGTCCTTTATTTTATAATCCTTTTCCCATTCAACTTCCAATAGCGTCTGAAGGATCCCTAATTCTGATTTTTTTTTAAATTTAAAGCCGTGAGTATATTCATTTACCTTTTGTCGAATAATTTCCATGATTTTTCAATATATATAAAATATTTCTCAGAAATAAAACTCGGAGTTTGTAACCTAATCCCTTTGAAACCGATTGGAGGATTCTTAAGAAATTCTGTTTGTACATTGATAAGCCTGAGATTAGGATGTTAAATATTTTTTGTATTACACAGGTGGACTGCCCGAGTTTCTCTTTGATTATTCTTATCAACTCAAACGTTCACGCCTTACATCCCTGATAGGAAGTACTAATACATCTGAACATTACATGACATTGTCACTTGGTGTTTAGAGTACCCAAGTTTTGCTTGGACACTTATTCACGTGATAGGGGGCAGGCCTATCGCCGTTTTGTACGAATAGACTGTCACACAACTAACGTTAACTGGTTGTTAACGGTGAGGGATGACATCGAGGAAACTCACCTGCCTGCCCCCTATCACGTGAGTACACTATTTTAGCAAAACGTAGGGACTCTGAATACCAGGTGATAATGTCAAGTAATGTCCAAAAGTATTAGTACCTCTGCCAACCCCTTTGGAGATATACAGCGTGAACGTTTGGTTTTGAGTCTGAGTTTAAAATATACGCATACTCACGGTTACATGTCCAAAAAGGGGTAGCTAGAGCTTTAGAATCATTATTTTCTGAGCCAATTTCGAAATATGAGTAGGTAAGATTATAAATTGAAAGATGGCTGATCACTAACCACATCAGTCGAAAATCGCTTAAGAGGCCCTTATATTACCCTGAGTCGCCTCTTAAAACATCAACGAGAAAATATAGGTTAATGCTATTTGAAGCTGCTCATCGACAAGAAACTATACAACCAAAAATTTTATTATTCTATATATTCAGTTTTATGACCAATATAAAAAAACAACTTATAGCCGTTAATTTCAACAATAAAGCAATCTTTTCACATTGCCACAAAAGTATATTTCAAGGAATAAAAGAGCATGTATGAATAGATCGATGAACGTAATCTAAGCTCGAGAGTTTTACTGAAGGTTTGAATGAGATGGCAGTATACGAAACTAAGTAAGTGCGTAAGAGATGGCTGCTTTATCCCACGCGATAACTAGTTTAAACACGGCTCGTGCTTGCTCTGCAGGATCGTACAAAGTGACGATCGATAGTATTTGCCTACCCTAATGGGAACTAACGGCGTGAGAATATGTACGTATGTATGTATATAGTTTTATAATACTCAAAAGTATATGATACATATTTAAAAATCTCACTAACTAACGGCGTGAATATAATTATGTTTGTATGTGTATATTTCAAAGCTTACAACTTTGAAGTGTCTTCTATTTACAGAAGCTCTGTTTTCATTTCGAAGAGCGACCACCAATTTTCTTTTTACGCAATTCCACTAAAACATTCCATTTGGAGCGACGGAATGCAAAACTTCCAAATAACCCGGGGTGGCCAGCGCATGCATAAAACAACAGGACGGATTTACACATGGCAACACTAACATGTCACGAACGAAAATGTTGGGAAATAAAAGTTTTAAACTGTGATAACTCAGAAGGGCCGCCTCTGATGCAGAGAGACGTAGGTTCGAGTCCTAAGACAAGCCTACACCAATGTGACTGGTAAAGTCATATTTGAGTGAATTTAGCATAGTTTAAAATGATAGTGGTACCCCCTATCACGTGAGTACTCTGCTCAAACAAAACGTAGCCTTCTAGAAGTTTTCAACATCTCTTTCCCCCTCAACTTTCCAAAAGTGGCTTTTTGATTCCTTAGCTCTGGTTACTCCTACTAGGGATTTATAGCCGTGAGTATATGTATGTATGTGAAAAAAAGGATAATTGCTGATGGGTCTCCACTCCAAATATTACAAATTCGGAAAGCCACTTGTATATCTTTACCGATATGTTTGAAATCCGCACGAAGAGGAAGACATTATTTTAAATACCTACACATAATAGCATAGAATAGAAAATACATTTGCATATCACAAAATAAATATTTACAGAATTACAGTACAGAGTACAGAGTACAGTAGTAAAAGTACAAATGGCGTGTCATTAAAAGAGATTTCTTCCAGACAACCTAGAATGGTAATATACATATATATACATATAATCACGGCTGTTAATCCCTAGAAGGGGTAGCCAGAGCTAAGGAATTAGAAATTCCTCAGCCACTTTTGGAAATGTGAGTGGGGAAAAGATGGTAAAAGTAAAGATAGTTGGTGATGGGTCTCCAACCGCATCGCCCAAAAATCCCTTAAAAGCCCCAATACCGTTAGTCGCCTCTTACGTACACCCACCGGAAGAAATGGGGTAGTGCTATTCTAAGCCGACACTACACAGCAAATGGTAAGATCAATCCAAAATAATAATGTTGGGTAGATGTTCAAAAACATGGAGGAACAAGTTTAAACAATATGTGCAATAGAGTATTTCTATTCTATTTCAAATGCATGTTTTTCACAGAAGCATTTAGAATTTAGTCCAGTTCTTCCATCCAGTCTACATTGTTCGTCCGATTGCAATTAAAGTTCGGCGAGTGGTTTTGAAAGTACAAACAAGTATCTAAAATGGTTGCCAGATTGGAAAAAAGTACCCAAAAAGTTCACATACACTAGGTTATCCTATTAATCGCGATAGCTGAATGGGTAGAACACCGGTTATCATGCAAACGACTAGTGTTCAAATCCCGGGTCGGCCCTACACCAATTTGTCTTTTTTAAAGACATATGAGTGGTTAGTTTATCATGGTTGTTAACGGTGAGAGAAAACATCGTAAGGAAACCCACATGGCTGAATTGTACTTGGTCATGTGACAGTATATTCATACAAAACGGCGATAGGCCTGCCCCCTTTCTGGTGAGTACACTGTCCATGCAAAACGTGGGTACTCTGAACACCAAGTGATGAAGTCACGTGATGTTCAGAAGTATTAGTACCCGTGCCAACCCCTTCGGTGATATTCGGTGCGAACGTTTATGTAATTTTATGTTATATGTTATTTTTATGTTATATGTTATCTTTTTATATGTTATTTTATGTTATTATCCTATTAATATTATTAATGTGAAAGTTTAGATGTTGGGATCTATGTGTGTTTGAGGTGAAAGGCTTCTTAATTACAGAATGTGTATGAATGAATTTCAGCATAACGCTAAATAGTGACCCCAATTATGACATAGAAAACTGCTTATCCTGAAAAAAATTTACCAATAAAATATTCTCGCTTGATTGGACTCAGAGTACCAGAAAAAAACGCAAGCAAATTTACAGTACAATATCTGTCAGGTCAGCTAGTAATTCAATAATTCACTATAATTAGAAAGGGGTAGCCAGAGATTCAGGGCGAGATACTCTTCAGCCACATTTGGAAGTTGATAGGGAAGAAGATGGTAGAAATACAGTATCGTTGGTGATGGGTCTCCAACCGCCTCGCCTAAAAACTACTTATAAAAGTCCCATACTAATAGGTACCTCTTTCGACACCCGTGGGTAGATAGGGTTGGAACATTCTAAGCTTACACTATATATATATACTAGCTGACCCCACAGACTTCGTACTGTCAAAAGTGTAGACTTTCACGTCGTCAAACTGAAATATTTAACTGACCTGTTGGGGGTCTCTGTCATGCGATGAGAAAAAAGGTGTTTTTCATAGCGTCCTCACAATTTTTTCACTTCATAAGTTTTAAGTTTATAAGTATAGTAGTTTCAGCTGTGTCAGTTAGTCTATTGAACCATTTTTCAAGAAAATTTATTGATCTCTTAATTTTTCTGGGATAAAAAGTGTCCTATTGTGTTAATTAGATCATTATCTGGCTTCCTGTAAATTTTATTTTAAATGTGTTCTGTGAATTAGTCTTCATTTAGCTACAAACACAACAAACATCTAAACTTTCACATTTATAATATTAATAGGATTAGGCTTAAACATAAGCTTCTCGCGCAGGTGACCTCGCTCGCCGGCCAGCGCAGCGTCATGTCTTGCGCTTCATGCACGCGTGTAAATTTTGTTACGAAGTAATTTTAAAATTGTATTATCTTCTAATATGTTTATTTCAATTAAGTGATGTCGGACAATTTTGTTCTCAATTAAATACTCTCAATCAACAACATATTTATTTGGATAAAGATTAATATTATGTTGATAAAACATTATGGCAATTATGCATTAAATTCGAACAAATTTATATACCATAAAAATGGTTATAGTAAGTAAAACTTAAAAGTTAGACATATACTGTTACGGGCATTTTTTTAGATAATTTAAAGAGAAATAATTCTTTAATACATTTTTTTGGGTAACTTATACCGTTTACGCAGCGCACACAACGGAAGCCTTAGTATGAATAATTATCCCCGTTTTTGCAACATTATTCGCTGATAGTTGGCTCCTGTTGGTTGCAGCGTGATGATATATAGCCTAAAACTTTCCTCATTAAATGGACTATCCAACACAAAAAGAATTTTTCAATTTGATTGGGTAGTTCCTGAGATCCTAGCGTTCAAACAAACAAACTCTTCAGCTTTATAATATTAGTATAGATATACATACATACATATACTCATGCCATTAGTTCTCATTGAGGTAGGCAGAGACTATTGATCGCCACTTTGTACGATCCTGACAAACCTCCCTAGCTTTGTTTACATCCATAAATTTTCTCATACATGCTCTTTAATTCTTCTTACTCCGGACGCCTGCCCTTTGAATACATATACTCTAGGCTAAAAAATGTTAATTAGAGGTAGCCAGACCTTCGGAATTTTAAATGCCTTAGTGGTTTTACCCCCGATTTTTTTATTTCGCTTGTGACATCACTCCTCCTAAACGGCTGGACCGATCTCTACCGAACTTTGTATGATGGTATTAAGCACCGATTACCGGGTTGTGAATGAAAGTTTTTTGAAAAAGGTTACCACTGATGAATAATCACACTTAAAAAACGAACACGCGCTTATAAAATGTTCATTGTTCGAAAGCAGCGAAGCTACGCTCTTTTTTTTGAAAGTTTTTAACGGAAACCATGTTTGATTTTGTCCGACTTAGCTCCAATTGTTGTCATGCGAATCTTCAATGCCAACCAGGTTCAAAGTTAAAAGATAGTAGAAAAAGGATGGTTGGTGATAGGTCTTTAGCCACATCGCCTATCAATTACTTAAAAGCTCCTCTATCAAAAGCCTCATCACCTTTTAGAAATCAGAAGCAAGAAACGGGTTAGCGCTATTCTAAGCCGACACTAAACAGCTATAAACGACGCAAAATATTAAAACAATACAAAACTCAAAGAATATAGCTCGTTCCACGTTTGTTAAAACAATGAGTCCTGTGACACAGTCACTAAGAAATGGTCTGAAAAGTTTTAAGCGTTGCAACAATAAATTTTACTTAATATCATCGTCTGAATAAGCAAAACTGCTACTCAAAATGCTATATCAATATTTTAAGTTTTTCAGTATTATACATGTATTGCCGTTGTAAATTTTCAAAGAGAACAGATGAGCGATGACAAAGAGGGGTTTCAAAGTTGTTGGTGGGATATTTGGTTGTAAAACCCATTGCCAAACTTTTTTCAACACCGATTTTTTGACCATCTTTTCTTTACTCAAGCTCCAAAAGAGGCTAATTCTATTCTCTGGCTAACCCATTTAGAATACCCTTTGAATCCATGATGAAAGATCGCTAAGCGCAAAAAGCTAGCAAACAAATGAACTACCGAACTCTACTTTACTGAAACTAGTTCAAACCAATCGGAGTACTCACAGTTACTAAAAGTTGATTAGAATTACTTGGGAATGGTAAAATACTCTTGATTGAACCAAAAACTTTACGTATAATTTATATTTTAACCAAATAGATATTATTCTAAAGTCAATGTGTGCTTAATTTATCGTGTTTGTGAACGGTGAAAGAAATTCATGTATGTATCATGTGATAGTGAATTCGTTCAAATCGGCGATAGGCCTGCCCCATATCAAGTATGTACACTGTCCAAACAAAACGTGGGTGCTCTGAACACTACCCTTCGGGGATATTTGCTGTGAACGTTTAAGCTTGAGAGTAGAAAATTCACTGTATTATCTTCTGGATAAAACCCATCAAACACCATCAATCTTCTTCAATAACAGTAAGTACAAAACGATAGTTGTACTCAAACTATGCAGAAGGTAAGTATAGCGTTAATTACTGTTATGTAAACTATGTTGTGACTTTCCACCGTCACTAAAGAAACGGGAAACAGAGCACTTTCGGAAACTGACGACAGGGCTTGAAAATGCGGGTAGAATTTTCGGTATGTTCCTTTTTGATTCTTATTATTTTAAATACGATTAGTGAATTGAAAAAACATTGGAGTTTGTTTAAGATACATACATATACTCACGGCTATAAATCCCTTAAAGGGATAGCCAGAGCTAGGGAATTAGAAATTCCTCAGCCACTTTTGGAAGTTGCGTGGGGAAAAGATGGTGAAATAAAGGTTGTTGGTGAAAATCCCTTAAAAGCCTCAATACCGTTAGTCGCCTCTTACGTACACCCACAGGAAGAAATGGGGTAGTACTTTTCTAAGCCGACACTACACAGCAACTACATACATACATATATAAAGAATAAAGGAGTATGTTTAAAAAGATTGATGTATATAGACGAAGCTAGAAAGGTTTGCCAGGATCGTACGAAGTAGCGATCAATAGTCTCTGCCTACCCCAATGGGAATTAACGGCTTGAGTATGTAGAGCTAGAAACTCCTCAGCTACATTTGAAAGTTGATAACAAGATGGTAGAAATGAGGTATCGTTGGTAATGGGTCTCCAACCGCATCGTTCAAAAACAACTTAAAATTACCCCATACGAGTCACCTCATGCGACATCCGGGGGTAGAAAGGGGTAGTGACATTCTAAGCCAACAACATTTATTTTACAATCATTTCCCCACTTAACTTCCAAAAGCGGCTGAAGAATTTTCTGATTCAGCAGCTCTGGGTACCCCTTTTAGAGATTAAAGCCGTGAGTATATGTATTTAGGCATGTATGTTAAGCCGTAGCTCTAGGTTTCATGGTAGTAGTCGGTTTTAGTCTGCCAACTAGGTCCGCATGGTAGACTGTAGCCATATTACTTTATTCGGGGTAGTTTCGAACCTATCGGTGGGTACAAATATGGGTTGTGCTGAAGATTAGAAAGAAGTAAAGGGCAGGCTGATATGATATTTCTAATAAATTAAGAATAAATAAAGGAAAGAAAAATTTCGACACTAGCGGGCTGTAGCCATATTACTTTATTCGGTGTAGTTTCGAACTAGCAGCGGGGATCGAACCCACGACCTTCGGGTATACGCCCCCGTCGCTCTACCAATTATTTATCCTTTATTTATTAGAAATGAATTAGAAATTCTTCACCCACTTTTGGTCGTTGGGTGGGGAAAAGATGGCGAAATAAAGGTTGTTAGTCGCCAACCGCTTCGCCCAAAAATCCCCAACACCGTTAGTCGCCTGTTATGTACATCCACCGGAAGAAATGGGGTAGTGCTATTCTAAGCCGACACTACACAGCAATTTTTATTTTAATGATAATATTTAAATGTAAAAAATATATTATATAAACTTGCTCTTTTAAGACCGTTCGTTTTTAAGAATAACCCTTTTCCCGCCGTTTTGTAGAAAGCCAACATTTGTCACGGTGAGTTCGTATAATTCAAAAGCAGCGACATCTCCCGGTGATGTAGTGCAACCTGGGTATTAGCGCGCCATCTAGCTTATTAGATTAAAACACGTATTTTTAACACGAGAAAAGAGGTAATTGAATATACTTAGTGAGGAAAGCGGTGGAGCAGGAAAGTAATTAAAAAGACTGCACAATTCTACACCTCTTATCTCGGAAGGTTATTATTCTTGCTTCACATTACGTGGTTTTCATGCAGAATATAGTACTTCCTGTGAAGCTACAAAGAATATTAACTCTACTTAGAGAGGTTTAACCACGTAAATACGTTATGTAAGTAATGCGATTTTTTGTATGTGTAAATTTTCATTCCATTTATTTTTTACGTTATATTTGTATTCATTTTTATATACAAACTAGCAGCCCGTCCCGGCTTCGCTCGGGCATAAATTATCATTAACATTTTGTTTTTTATTTTATTACATGTATTATTATTCTAATATATTTTTTTTAAGTTTTAAGCTATGTTATATTTTTTTGCTGTGTAGTGTCGGCTTAGAATAGCACTACCCCATTTCTTCCGGTGGGTGTACGTAAGAGGCGACTAACGGTTTTGGGGCTTTTGAGGGATTTTTGGGCGATGCGGTTGGAGACCCATCACCAACAACCTTTTTTTCACCATCTTTTCCCCACACAACTTCCAAAAGTGGCTGAGGAATTTCTGATTCCTTAGCTCTGGCTACCCCTTCTAGGGATTTATAGCCGTGAGTATATATATGTATGTATGTTATATTTTTTTGTATTTATATTTAGATATATTTTTTTATTTTTCATAATGAGTAATTACATCAAAAGCCATTCAATTTATAGAGTTAGAGCTTCCCTGAAAACAATATTTGACGTTGTTGTATTTTGGGGCAGCAAAATAAATTGATGTTCAGGGGCTCCCACCCGCGACAGGCCAACGTACAGTTGACCGTGAGTAAAACAATTCTTTCGCAGGTCAATCCCTACTAATTTGAAGGTTTGGCCTTGGGACTTATTAATTGTTAAAGCAAAAGATGTTTTAACCGGAAATTCGGTATGCAAAGTTTTACTAAAGTGATGCTGATTACAAAACCATTTCGAGATATTATGGTTATAAACAATATTTTCTTGAAATTATATCAATTGAAGCTAAGATGACTGCTATTTTATCAAAAAACTGTAACAGTGATTGACCTTCAATGTTGTTTCAAAGACATACGGTTTTGCAGTTTATTAATAAAATATCGAAAATCATAGGTTTGTTTAGTATAATATCGTAATAATTTCATTTGACATTACAAATTCGTGATATGTTTTGCAATCAGCAACTTTTTTATAAAACATTTCGCTTCATTTGCATGTCGCTACGTGATTTTATCGATCGATGACGTCATTAAGTACAAAAGTTTAACAATCTTTAAAAATCATAACTTTACAATTACTCATTTTAAATGGAAAATATTCAAATTAGTTTTTAATTTGCGTGTTTACTATCGAATAAAAATATTTAATAAATACCAAAAAAAAACTTTGCATACCGAATTGTAGCCGTTTAAATGGAATTGGCAGATCAGTTGGGATCATCGGTATCCTCGGTATATGAGCTAATTGACCGGCTGCTGGGCCAGTGATAATAGTCGCTACAATTAAATTTTGGTTTAACTCTTTGATAAGCAGCCTCCCGTACCCCTTCGTGACGCCTGCAACAACTTACTATGCATAGCTAATCGGGCGGAGTTTTATCTATTTTTTTAATTCGAGATAACTTTCGAATGGAATGTTCGAATAGAATTATTCAAAAAGTAATATAAGGGTATTGAAGTAGTCTGAAATAATATATACGTTTTTTTATAAGGATTAGATAGGTACAAATAAAGAGCCTTTTCTAAAGCAGGATTTTAATTTAATTTTTAAATAATTTTATATAATGACGCTTGTTGTGAGATAACTATAATAGTTAGAGACATGCTGTCCGGGCATTTTTTTTAGATAATGATGTGTTCTATAAAATTGTAGTCCGTAATTTTATTCTATTGTCAATAGTTTTCGCAGCGCACGCGATGTAAAGATTTTTTTTGGTATTTCTTTAACACCTTGAGTTACATTTTTGAAGTTTACGTAAGGATCCCTATTTTTTTTAAAAATGAAATATAACCTATGTCACTCGGGAATAGTGTAGCATCAAAACAGTGAAAGAATTTTTCAAATCCGTCCAGTAGTTTTGGAGCCTATTCAATTCAAACAAACAAACAAACAAAAAATCAAACCTTTCCTCTTTATAATATTGGTATAGATTGGTATAGATATGTGTATATGTTTGATTATATATATTTTATAAGTCTATATGTTTCAATATCGTACGTATAATCTGGAGAAATAAGTGACATTTGGTGCTTGGTTGTTGACAAATTTTAGTTACCTATTGCATTAATTTTCTTTACTTTTGTTGTTAAGTTTCTGTTTTAGCAATTGTTTGTATTATTCATAGATAACCCCCTATAGATTCCGCTTACAGGGCACTCGATATCGGCAACACGTTCGACTAATTGAGTAGACGTATAAAATTTCACCTACGCACTGTTTCAGTTGCGACCAGAACTAGGAACTGAGTGTTCTTGCACCAAAAATATTTATACATACTGTTTTATTTATTACTATTGCTTTGAAATGCCTACATGTTTAATAAAGTGGTGTGGGAAATCAACCACAAAATACAATTACCAAAAAGACGGTATTACATTCCATTACTAAGCATAAAATCCTAATTAAATTGCATGTCAAGAGATCAATTTAAACTGGTCAACACTATAGTTCCGTCACATTCACTCTTTACGTTGATTGTGATTACGTCTTTTTCTAGCATTACGTCAAGGATGTCCAGAGATACTTTTAGAACGGAATGGTTTCGGAACGGGAACTACGAAGCCAATCCGGTCCGGAGGTTGCGGGTTCGATCCCGATTTCAGAGCAATATTTATGTGATGAGCTTCAATGATTGTTTTTAGTCTTAGGTATTATTCATATGTGAACTATATAATATTAAATATATCGTTAAGTTAGTATCCCATGCTACAAGTCTTACTTAGTTTGGGACTAACTTAATCTGTGTATAATATGTCCGTATACAGATTATTTCTTAAATAGAAGTACAAGTATATATTTATTTGTTTTATTTAATATTTTTGCAAAACCTAACATCAAAATTAAAAGGACGCAGACGAAGTCGCGGGTACCAGCAAGTATCTAAATATTTCAAATCTTGCTCTGATAGGATTTCGTTTATATTTGAGTTTTTCTAAATTACCCGAGATGAAAGCCAAATAGATTGAAGCTACTCATCGTTTCAACGACACCGGTTTTGTTTACCGGCCCATATATATGTATTTCCATTTCTTTCTTTCTTTTCAATAAAAATATGAATGTTAAAATCTATTATTCTTTCCTTACGAACTAATTTATCAATATCATTTCTCAAATGTGTCCCATCACTATTAAAGAGTTCAAGTATAGAGCGACCTTGAAAGAGCCAATCACAGGCATTGTGCGTTGTTCCCCGCTACCCGTGCTTTCCTCCAAGAGTTGCCAGTTTGGATTCATACAAATAAATACTGTATGCGGAGTCTATTGGGGGTGGTCTGTGGTATTATTATATTAAGTCTTTCTAATTAGTTAGTTAGTATTATTTATGTTAGGTTATAGTATAAACATAATAATCTGGGCGCCAACTGAAAACCAGCGTATGGGAGAATCATCAGCCTGGCTGCTTGTTTCTTCCATACACATGCTGAGTTGGAGCCTATTTGGTACAAAACTTGTTATTTTCCTCTTGTTAATTTGTAAATTGTGTATTGTCAAAAAATGTGTTCCAAATAAACATTATTTCTTTCTTTCTAAATCAAATATAATTCTAAAATATTTTTAATATTCTTCTTTATTCTTTGTGTTAATATAAAGAAAGAAAACAATAAAATGGAATACTCATTTCACAAGACAGACAAAAAGAGCAAAGGACCATGGGCAAAAATGTATGAAGCCTGGGCTCACCCACCAACAGAGATGAGACCACTTTGAATATACTTGTAAAGCACTAAATATAAAGATTTAAACTAATTTTTGCGAAGAATCCATGGGGTTATTTTGCTATAAATATTTTTCTCCGACCATAAATAAACTAAAATTCTGCAAAAAGTAGTGCTGTTATGGCATTGTAGGTTTTGTTATTGAACATCTTTAACTAGTTTTAATTCCAGGTTTAATGTATACATATAAAATAAAACAACTGCTAACAGTTAAAATTATTTTTATTAACATTTCAATCAATATCAATAATAATGTCGTCTAAATATCCTGCCGGTGGATTAAATTGTATGTGCCTGCCTAACCCTAGATACCATATTATTGAAATGGTATGAGCACAACTTCCTACTGTGCGTCTACCTGTTAGACACGAGCAGTAATACTGAGCGATGGCATCTCGACCCATTTCGTTTCTGTTAACCAGAATGTATACGTAATATGTACGTGCACGAACATGTCTTGACTGAATCCTTCCTCTTAATAGCCACACATTTTGGTGATGGATATTGCATTCTGCTAAATTATTTAATTCATTTTCACGACATACTTCTATCGTATATAAACCATTGCGTAAATGCTCGCTGCAATATGATTTAGCAAGTTCGATTTGATATGACCCAAGCGATATCATGAAAATCTCGTTTATTGTTAGCCGAGGGAAGTCTTCCAGCTGATTTGCTTCCAATGTAATAAATGCGGCTCTTTGTCTATTCAGGTTCCTCAGTTGTACATAGTCGTTCAAAAGATTAGGTGTATGGAGCCTTTCATTGGCTATTCTTAATATTTCATTTGCATGTTCATTATCAACAGCTACCTTGTAAAATGCGTTAATAAGAGCGGCTGCAATTTTAAAGTCAACAAATAAATGCGGCAAGGCTCTATTAAAATAATCCTGTCGCAGTAGTTTAAATCTATTTTTAAACTTCCCATTAACAGCTTCTACAACCCACCGACACAATGTTATTAATCTTGATTTGTTTGCTTGAATTGTGGTCAATTGAGTTTCGAATCTGTCTTTTGTCGGTGGGATGTGTGCCTCATATCCCAATGCCTGTAAGTTTTCTACGCTATCTCGAAAGCCCCTGTCTAAGATGAACACATCGTTCCGGTGAAACATCCAGTGGAAAGGATTTTCCTCGTCGTTTAATATATTGTTCATAATTGATGCATCAGAATCCGTAGCCGCATACGGACCATAAACTTCGATAATGTAGCCGTCACTACATACCATCAGAAAAGGTTTCAAAAGGTTTTGAAACTTATGCAAGCTGTAAGTTCTTCTCTGAAATAAAAAGTTAGAGCTTTTTTCGATGTACATATAGGTGCCGTCAGCTATAACAACGGCTTTTGTATTTTCTTCGTTGCCAAATAAGCCTTTTGGTAATAGCAGGTTTCTTTGCAGTATATTTTCTCGCGAAATATGGCCAATACCAAGGTGTCTGTTAACGAAGTCATTCATTAAACATTCTCTGGCTATTGCAAGTTTTCGTTCCAGTGTTCGGCGAGATATATTAAACAATGTTGACAATCTCTCGTTTGACTCTCCTGTTCTTAGTTTTGTCATATAGATACCCAGGACAGTCCGTGGACGATTACTTCTTTGTGCTAGAGAAGGAGTCTCTTCCAATATTCTATTGAATTGTTGCAAGTTTAGTCCAGTCCAAAAATATAAGTCATTATCCGTTAATGCAGCTTCTAATTCAAAATCAAATCTCTGACCTTGGGTAATGGTTCTTACCAGCATATTAGTCATATCTGTGATCTGACGTACATTAAAGTTATGCGTAACATTACAATTATCAATCAAAGAGTTCCAACTGTCGTTATCCATCAGATGTTCTTGGCAAACTCTTGCACTTTCAGGTATGTATAAGCGGTGCTCACAAAGAATATGTACTTTAATCGTAACTGGGATTCTAAGACGTTCTGCGTTAGGGCAGCCATTAAAAATACAACGGTAAGCAACATTGGGCGCTCTCATATAATCAGGAATAACGACTTGTTGTAGATCTTCTGCTTGTGGTGGTATTCCCGGCTCTTGTGGGCCTTGCGGTGCTTGTAGGCCTTGCGGTTCTTGTGGGCCTAGCGGTTCTTGTGGGCCTTGCGGTTCTTGTGGGCCTAGCGGTTCTTGTGGGCCTAGCGGTTCTTGTGGGCCTTGCGGTTCTTGTGGGCCTTGTGGTTCTTGTGGGCCTTGCGGTTCTTGTGGTTGGACATCCTGTAGTGGCATTACTGGTTCTTGTTGTCGAACTGCATTTTGCACTACTTGCCAACACCGATGGCATGTGGCTTGGATGTTATTAAACGCAACCTAAAAAAAAGTAAAGACTATTTGAAAATAACATTCAATAAATAAAATACTTTCTGCGGCATACTTTTGGGTTTATTTTTGACTAGCTTTTGCCCGCGACTCCGTCCGCGTGGACTTGATGATCATTCCCTTGGGATTTTTATAGCCTATAGCTGTGCCCGCAGCACAGGTCACGTAAAAGTCGGATTTTTTAGGTCCCACTTTTATAGCGAATGGGATTTCTAATTAAACGGCCGTTTTTCCCTGACCTCTCTCATATTTAACCTCTATGCTTTCCCCTTCGATAACTTAGCGTGATGGTAAGTAGCCTATAATTATGTATTAATGAAACAAACTGTATTAAGATTGGTTCAGTAGTTCTCAAAATATGAGCAGATAGAATGACAGACATTTTAAACACAGATTTATAACAGGTATATGTGCCGTATACAGGAAATGCGTACACTTACCTCGGTGAGCGCATTTTGTTGAATATATTCTGCATGCCGGGGTTGTCTTTCTGGTAAGTGTTCATCTAAAATATGCCGCCGTTGTCGCAAAACAGAACGTGGGCACAACACACAACGCCGTCCTTCGGTAGCCATTGCAAAAACAGGTAGGTAAATCAGTGTCCATAAACAGTCCAGGTAAAGTTAACAGGTTTAATATAATAAAAAAAATCACCAAGCGCACCAATACGTAAGCATAAACAGAGTCCAAAACAACAAGCTAGGGTCGGTAAATCACAGAACAAGAGAGGATACACGGAAACACAGCTAACAACGTGAGAATCACGAGTCGACTGATTGAGAGAAGACGGGCGCCCGCGCAGGCGTCCGGGAGGTGTGAAAGGGATGGAGAGTGTTGTAAATCACACGGGCGCAGGCGCATCTATTGTTTACCACTATTTTAAGCATTTTAAGAATGAGTATATTGTTTCAATAAGTTTTACGACTCCTAACAATTGTCTTTTTCTGAAAAACCTATTTAGGTGCATATCTTTTTTCTGCAATGGAATTGAAGGTGGTGCCCATAGTAACAATTTTAGTACAAACAAAATCCTTCACAACGGCATATGCTATAACTCTGTTGGACACTGAGCCCAATTTGACCCATGGTCCTTTCTGAAAGTAAATATCAACACCATTAATTACCATATGGGTAGGCAGATACTCATAATAGATAATCAATACTTTAGATAATTCAAGCAATTCTAACAAATTTTTCTTATAATCGTCAATCTTCTATTTTATTCTATCCTATTCTTTGGTTTACCACTTATACTCTTTCTGACCTAACCACAAATAAGATATCTGAAAACAAGCAAACATTATCAAAAGAAAGCGAATTAGTAAAGCAAGCTTTGTAAACAAAATCATTAAACAATATTTCCCTTATCAACATTCAAAGGAATTTCTTAATCTAAGGCTTTTTGAGATTTACAGTCGCGATTATAGATATAGATAGGTAAGAATAAATATTAAATGTTCAAACAGCGGTAGTGAGAGTACCAAAATAAAATTCCTTTTCTGTCTACAAACTATCACAGCTGTGCTCTCATAATTGGTTGGCAAAAGTTTTGGAATCATAAATCATTCCGTAACCGCTATTACCATATTTTTAGAGATCAAACGGAGAGTTGAACAATGATGTATTAATACTTACTTATACTATTGTTCCTATTGGGTTTGTACGTTCCTGACAAATCTCTCTTGCTCATGTCACATTCATCATTCTTCTTAAACATGCTCTTTTATTCTTTTCACTATAGACTCTCGCCTTCGTAAGAACTGTTTCCATTGGTTGATATGTATGTATTAATACTTACATACCTATTACTATTATGTCTCGTTAGGGTTGGCAGGGACTATTGACGCCACTTTATACGATTTTGAAGAAATTCTCGAGCTTCGAGACAGCATGCATCAATTTTTTTATACGTGGCAAATTTTTTCTTCACCTAAGACGCCTACCTTTTTAGAAAGAAGAAAGAAAGAAAAACGTTTATTCGCCATTTGTAGGCACAAGAAGAACAAGTAACATAATACAAAAAATAATTTACAACTTAATCTTAACAACATTTAAAATAAATTAGTTATAAAATAAAAAATAATAAAAAACAAAAAAGAGAATCAATAAAAAAACATACAAAAATTTGTCATGCACTTCCCGTGCCACCTGAACAGCGAATTGGTGCTGTCTCAGCATTTTCTGTGAGCTTTTGACTCACAGAACTGATTTTCAGACAACACCATGGCAGAGTGACATCAGAGGCATCTCACGAAACAGAAATGGCAGTATTACCTTAATAAACAATTACAAAATAATAATAAAACAATAATATATATGCATATATATATATATATACATTTATACATCGATCTCACAATATATATACATACTATTCACTAAATACATATCTATAATTCCTACGAGTATATATACAAAAATTATAAATTGCTATATCAAATAAGCGAAGCTTGTTTTCGAGAAAAATAAAATACATATTTAAATTGGAGAACTAATTATACTGTAAATAATGCTAGTAAATAAAATTAAATAAAATACACAAAATATATTTAATACCTGCGGTTACTGTTGGGCCAGCAAGAACTCCCTTAGTTTAGCCATGTTTCGTCACTAGTCAGTATATCATATACGTTTTTTTTTCTCGCCTCCATTGAATTTATCTATCATGAATAGGCACCAATCCACCCGACGGTCTTTCTGCTCATCGGTAAGTTTGTGCGGCACCCATCTCGAACAACGTTTACGGAGAGAAAGGTGGTCGTGAATTATGGTTTGCATTGCTGCTGATACAATTCCTAGTTCTCGTTCTAGCTCTACATGTAATTCATCGGTTCTCACGAATAAGTTTTTCGACTGCACGAATGTTTTCTTGCATAAACGCGGTTGGCGGCCGTCCTGTCTACACTTCATCTTTGAGACATCCCCGTCCTCTTTTAAATTCAGCAAACTAATTGAATACTGTTGCTCGGGAACAAGCAGACTCACCAAAAGTAGAAACCAAAAGTTTAAAACATTCTTGAGGCTTTAAACCTTTTTTAAAGTCATAGTAAATCATAGCGCAAATCTCCATTGTTGCAAGTGAATTCCCGTTAGATTCTCGGAAAAATGATGCTCATTCCAATAAAAAATAAATAAAAGAAGTGTGTTCTTTATTCAATTATGTCAATAAAAAACCAGCCTATAAGATGGTGTATAGCTTGCCAGTGTCAATTAAACCAGAAAAGACTATCTAACTTCTATTGGCATGCCTCTCGTAGTCTCTGCCTACGCGAATGGGAAAAAATGGCGTGAGAGTATATATGTATGTAAGTAAAAAGGTAAGCGTCTTAGGTGAAGAAAAAATTTGCCACGTATAAAAAGATTGACGCATGTTGTCTCGAAGCTCGAGCAGTTTTTCAGGATCGTATAAAGTGGCGTCAATAGTCCCTGCCTACCCTAACGAGATATAATAGTAATAGGTATGTATGTTGTTCTATCGTTCTATCGTTTATATATCGTTCTAAACGATAGAACGTTTCTTTATAAATTTTTCTCGGAAAAAACATTGCCTAAATGCCACTTACACAATAGGCGAACAGGTTTTACCTTCAAAAGAATGTGTAAGGGATTTGGGCGTAATGGTCGATAATAAGCTAAACTTCCGGGAGCATCTTAATTATATTATCCAGAAGACTTCGCGTTTGGCTGGCTTCATAAATAGGCAAACTAAGGTACTGCAAAATTCTCAAGTCACCATATTAATTTATAAGGCCTTGGTTCGGAGTATCTTGGAGTTTAACAGTGTGGTATGGAACCCAGGGTACTCAGTTCACTCGAATCGGTTAGAAATTGTGCAAAAGAGGTTTCTCTACATGTTAAGCTTCAATGATCGCCTGTGTCATACCCTAACTTCTTATGATAAAAGACTATGTCATTATAAATTACAAACACTTAAAAGTCGTAGGACCATATCAGATATTCTTTTTATCTACAAAACAATAAACGGCCAAATAGATTCTCCTGAACTATTAGAATCATTAAATTTTTCAATTCCACGATCCTGCAGTAGGCTTCAAAATAATAAAACCTTTCGTCTCCCGTCAGTAAGAACCAATCTAGGAACTCACTCCACTATTTATCGCATGTGTTCGTCAACTAACTCAGTTCGATCTCTTTTAGATATATTTAATGATAGCTTGGCAGCCGTGAAACACTCATTATCAATTTATTATAGTGCTCCATAATAATAATTATTTTTTGAGCAATTTTTTTGAGTTTTTTATCTTTTTTTATCTTCTTTTTTATGCCTTTGTCTGTTGTTGTCTGATTTTTTTACTTAAATTATTTAATTTTTTTAGTGTTTTTAGTGTTTAATTTTTAATGTATTTTTTTTATTCTTGTGTTTACAATCATAGGTCTAAGATAAAATATTTATTTATGTATTAACGAGCATGCAGTATCTACATCAAGTAGAGTGCAAAAGAAAAACATGTCGTCAATATTGTTGTATTGTACTTTCCTAATTTTGTACTTAGTTTTGTAGATCAATTAAAAAAAAAAAAGCGACAGAACGATATTTAAACGATAGAACGATTTATAAACGATACATAAACGATAGAACGATATATAAACGATAGAACGATATAAAGAACGGAAGCTAGAACGATAGAACGATATATAAACGATGGAACGATATATAGAACGATATATAAACGATAGAACTATATATAAACGATAAAACAATATATAAACGATAGAACGATATAAAGAACGATTTATAAACGATATAACGATATAAAAACGATAGAACGATATAAAAAAACGATAGATAGAACGATATATAAACGATAGAACGATATATAAACGATAGAACGATATATAAACGATAGAACGATATAAAGAACGACAGAACGATATATAAACGATGGAACGATAAATAAACGATAGAACGTTATATAAACAATAGAACGATATATAGAAGGATAGAACGATATATAAACGATAGAACGACATATAAACGATAGAACGATAGAACGATATATAAACGATAGAACGATATATAAACGATAGACCGATATATAAACGATAGAACGATATATAAACGATAGAACGACATATAGAACGATAGAACGAAATATAAACAATAGAACGATATATAAACGATAGAACGATATATTAACTATAGAAAGATATATAAAAATGCTAGCATGCAAATATTTACATTAAAAAAATTGTCCATAAATTTATTAGCTACATTACTAAGTTTAAGTTTTTTTAAAAACTATAAGTTTAAATGGATCCAATGAATGTTGTCTAGTATTACTGGGGTAACATGCAAAAAGATCATTATTTTGTCTCACAAACAAACAAGCTTCATAAATATAGAGGCAGGTGAGGGTCAATACTTTTAATTCTTTGAAGCAAGGGCGACAAGAATCCCAATGATAAATCCTACATATGGCTCTTATACATTTCTTTTGTACAATAAATAGTTTAGGAATATGTATAGAGTTGCCCCAAATAATAATACCATATCTTAACAATGACGCTACATATCCATGGTATGCTAGCAGTGCTGTGCTTTGGTTAACAGTTACTGACAATCTATAAAGAGCGAAGACGAAACGATTTAATTTTACAATTAGTTTATCTATTTGATCTTTCCATGATAGATTATTATCAAAAATAATACCTAAAAATGTGGCACTGTTTTTTCCTCGGACTTTGGCACCTTTGCAAAATATTTCTAAGTCTGGCTTGGGTCGAAGTCTGTTGAAAAATCTTATATAACATGTTTTGTCCAGATTAATATGTAAATCACTATTTATCACCCATGTTACAATTGAATTAATAGTATAGTTAATGTCACGTTTAAACGATATATAAACTATAGAACGATACAACGATATATAAACGATAGAACGATAGATAAACGATAGAACGATATATAAACAAAAAAACAATATATAGAAGTAAAGAACGATATATAAACGATAGAACGATATGAAAAACGATAGAACGATATATAAACGATAGAACGACTTTTAAAAGATAGAACGATATATAGAACTAAAGAACGATATATAGAACTAAAGAACGATATATAAACGATATAACGTTATATAGAACGATATAAAGAAAAATAGATAAAACGATAGAACGATATATAAACGATAGAATGATAAAAAGAACGATAGACCGATACATAAACGAAAAAACGATAAATGAAACGATAGACCGATATATAAACGAAAAAACGATAAATAGGACGATATATAAACGATAGAACGATATATAAACGATAAAACGATATGTTAACGATAGAACGATATATAAACGATAGAACGATATATAACTACTAAAGAAAGATATATAAACGATAGAACGATATAAAGAACGATAGAACGATATATTATAGAACTAAAGAACGATATATAAACGATAGAACGATATAAGGAACGATAGAACGATATATAAACAATAGAACGATATAAAGAACGAAAGAAAGAACGATATATAAACGATAGAACGTTATATAGAACGATAGAACGATATAAAGAAAAATAGATAAAACGATAGAACGATATAAAGAAAAAAAGAAAAAAATAGAGAAAACGATAGAACGATAAAACGATAGAACGACTTTTAAAAGATAGAACGATATATAGAACTAAAGAACGATATATAAACGATAGAACGATATAAATAAAAATAGAACGATATATAAACGATAGAACGATATAAAGAACGTTAGAACGATATATAAACGAAAGAACGATATATAGAACTAAAGAACGATATATAAACGATAAAACGATATATAAACGATAGAACGTTATAAAGAACGATAGAACGATATAAAGAAGTATAAATAAAACGATAGAACGATATAAAGAAAAAAAGAGAAAACGATAGAACGATAAAACGATAGAACGATATAAAGAAAAATAGATAAAACGATAGAACGATATATAAACGATAGAACGATATATAAACGATAGAATGATATATAAACGATAGAACGATATATAAACGATAGAACGATATATAAACGATAGAACGATATAAAAACGATAGAACGATATTTAAACGATAGAACGATATATAACTACTAAAGAACGATATATAAACGATAGAACGATATAAAGAACGATAGAACGATATATAGAAATAAAGAACGAAATATAGAACTGAAGAACGATATATAAACGATAGAACGATATATAAACGATAGAATGATATATAAACGATAGAACGATATATAAACTATAGAACGAAATATAAACGATAGAACGATAGAAAGATATAAAAACGATAGAACGATATTTAAACGATAGAACGATATATAAACGATAGAACGATATATAAACGATAGAACGATATATAAACGATAGAACGATATATAAACGATAGAACGATAGATAAATGATAGACCGAAATATAAACAAAAGAACGATATATAGAACTAAAGAACGATATAAAGAAAAATAGATAAAACGATAGAACGATATAAAGAAAAATAGAACGATATGTTAACGATAGAACGATATGTTAACGATAGAACGATATATAAACGATAGAACGATATATAAACGATAGAACGATATGTTAGCGATAGAACGATATATAAACGATAGAACGATAGAACGATATGTTAACGATAGAACGATATATAACTTCTAAAGAACGATACATAAACAATAGAACGATATAAAGAACGATAGAACGATATATAGAACTAAAGAACGATATATAAACGATAGAACGATATATAAACGATAGAACGATAGAACGATATAAAGAAAAATAGATAAAACGATAGAACGATATATAAACGATAGAACGATATATCAACTATAGAATGATAGAACGATATATAAACGATAGAACGATATAAAAACGATAGAACGATATTTAAATGATAGAACGATATATAAACGATAGAACGATACATAACTACTAAAGAACGATATATAAACGATAGAACGATAGTAAGAACGATAGAACGATATATAGAATTAAAGAACGATATATAAACGATAGAACGATATATAAACGATAGAACGTTATATAGAACGATATAAAGAAAAATGTAAAGGACGATATATAAACGATAGAACGATAGAACGATATATAGAACTAAAGAACGATATATAAACGATAGAACGATATATAAACGATAGAACGTTATATAGAACTAAAGAACGATATATAAACGATAGAACGATATAAAGAACAAAAGGAAATACGATAGAACGATATATAAACGATAGAACGATATATAAACGATAGAACGATATATAAACGATAGAACGATATAAAGAACGTTAGAACGATATATAAACGATAGAACGATGTATAAACAATAGAACGATATAAAGAACAAAAGAAAGAACGATAGAACGATATATAAACGATAGAACGATATATAAACGATAGAACGATATATAAACGATAGAACGATAGAACGATATATAAACGATAGAACGATATGTTAACGATAGAACGATATATAAACGATAGAACGATATGTTAACGATAGAACGATATATAACTACTAAAGAACGATATATAAACGATAGAACGATATAAAGAACGATAGAACGATATATAGAAATAAAGAACGAAATATAGAACTGAAGAACGATATATAAACGATAGAACGATATATAAACGATAGAACGATATATAAACTATAGAACGAAATATAAACGATAGAACGATATTTAAACGATAGAACGATATATAAACGATAGAACGATATATAAACGATAGAACGATATATAAACGATAGAACGATATATAAACGATAGAACGATATATAAACGATAGAACGATAGATAAACGATAGAACGAAATATAAACAAAAGAACGATATATAGAACTAAAGAACGATATAAAGAAAAATAGATTAAACGATAGAACGATATAAAGAAAAATAGAACGATATGTTAACGATAGAACGATATGTTAACGATAGAACGATATATAAACGATAGAACGATAGAACGATATATAAACGATAGAACGATATGTTAGCGATAGAACGATATATAACTTCTAAAGAACGATACATAAACAATAGAACGATATAAAGAACGATAGAACGATATATAGAACTAAAGAACGATATATAAACGATAGAACGATATATAAACGATAGAACGATAGAACGATATAAAGAAAAATAGATAAAACGATAGAACGATATATAAACGATAGAACGATATATCAACTATAGAATGATAGAACGATATATAAACGATAGAACGATATAAAAACGATAGAACGATATTTAAATGATAGAACGATATATAAACGATAGAACGATACATAACTACTAAAGAACGATATATAAACGATAGAACGATATTAAGAACGATAGAACGATATATAGAATTAAAGAACGATATATAAACGATAGAACGATATATAAACGATAGAACGTTATATAGAACGATAGAACGATATGAAGAAAAATGTAAAGGACGATATATAAACGATAGAACGATATAAAGAACGATAGAACGATATATAGAACTAAAGAACGATATATAAACGATAGAACGATATATAAACGATAGAACGTTATATAGAACTAAAGAACGATATATAAACGATAGAACGATATAAAGAACAAAAGGAAATACGATAGAACGATATATAAACGATAGAACGATATATAAACGATAGAACGATATAAAGAACGTTAGAACGATATATAAACGATAGAACGATATATAAACAATAGAACGATATAAAGAACAAAATAAAGAACGATAGAACGATATATAAACGATAGAACGATATATAAACGATAGAACGATATATAAACGATAGAACGATAGAACGATATATAAACGATAGAACGATATGTTAACGATAGAACGATATATAAACGATAGAACGATATGTTAACGATAGAACGATATATAACTTCTAAAGAACGATACATAAAC